>JAHRHZ010000102.1:924219-1042686 GCA_024137785.1 Ginglymostoma cirratum
CACTGTACAGCTGGAGCTCTCGCTGTTTTTAGTACCAGTTGCCCATTATTCCACTTTCCTCACCGAAACTGCAAGAGGCCCGAAGGAACTGCAAACACCGGGAAGAAAACTAGACTTTAAAAAAATGACCTTGTCCAGCTTTTACTAAGGTGAATCACAAACGATCCTAGCAGTGATGGGATTCTAACCCACGACTCATTAGAGAGTGGAACTTAAATCGACCGCTCAGCGATCCTTGCCCATGACATGAAAACGCCAAAATCGGCATGATTAGTGTTGACAGTAAATTCGAATACTTGTTGTAGAATATTTATCAATCTGATTATCGTGAATTAGCGTGAGCCTCTCTTTGTTAAAAAAGCAATTTTTCCCCTGGATGTGAGCACTTGAGCATTTATTACAACTTCCCAGTTGCCTCGGAGAAGATGGTGGGGAGCGGTTTGCTGCAATTGGATCAATCTGACCAACTGGCCCAATACTGACTGAAGGAACTGATCAGTCAACATTTCAATTATCCTCCAATTGATACCGACAAAGAGGCACTCAGATAGATGCAATGCAAGTGGCGCGATGGCTCAGTGATTAGCACTGTAACCTTACAGCAGCATAAACCTGTGTTTGATTCCATCTTCAAGTGACTCCCTGTGCTGAGTTTGCAACTTCTCCTGAGTCTGCATGGGTATGTTTAAGTTTCCCTCCACATTCCAAAGATGTGCATGCAACATCACAGGTAGCTTTGGCGTGTTCTGCAGCGTTTCTTTTACGCATTTGCTTTCCATGATTAGGCGTCCTGGTTCAATGCCCCGTGGAAGCCTGATTTGCTGGTGTCACAGTGCACCAAGGATTCATGATTCACCCTCTCTTTCAAATGCATCTGAAATTAGTCTCTGAAAGGTCTAATTCTGATGCTGTCTGCCATGTCTCAGTGTGTGTGAATCAAAACTGGAAGTCTTCAATCATGTTTTGGAGACGAGAAATACGTTGGCATTTCTTAGCACATGCGCATGTCATTAAGTCAACAATGAGAATGAATGGATTTACAGACTTTGACAAACCTCTTGATTCACGCTCTGACACAGTCACTAATAGTAAGGTGTGGTCGAAAATCTAAGCCATGTTGGAATTGAAACTGAGGTAAAGACGGTCAAACTGCCCAATAACATGGTATCCATTTTTGAGACATCACAATAAAAGGCTGTGTTTCCATTGCGCAGTGGTTAGCGCATGCGGAATGCCCCCAGCATGATATCGGGAACAAGAAGGCTGCGCTGCTGCTTCGTGTTCCAGGCAAGATGCGTTGTTCGCCATTTTTACTGAACAAAGAACAAAGAAAACTTACAGGCCAGGAACAGGCCCTTCGGCCCTCCAAGCCTGTGCCGATCCAAATCCACTGTCTAAACCTATCGCCCAATTCCTAAGGATATGTATCCCTCTGCTCCCCACCTACTCATGCATCTGTCCAGACGCACCTTAAATGAATCTACCGTGCCTGCCTCTACTGCCTCTGCTGGCAACGCGTTCCAGGCACCTACCACCCTCTGTGTAAAGTACTTCCCGCGTGTATCCCCCTTAAACTTTTGTCCTCTCACCTTGAACGCGTGACCCCTCGTTATTGAATCCCTCACCCTGGGAAAAAGCTTATCTCTATCAACCCTGTCTGTACCCTTCATGATTTTGAAGACCTCAATCAGGTACCCCCCAACTCAATCTCCTTTTTTCTAATGAAAACAATCCTAACCTACTCAACCTGTCTTCATAGCTAGCACCTTCCATACCAGGCAACATCCTCGTAAACCTTCTCTGTACCCTCTCCAAAGCTTCCACATCCTTTTGGTAATGTGGCGACCAGAACTGTACACAGTATTCTAAATTCGGCCGAACCAAAGTCTTGTACAATTTTAACATGACCTGCCAGCTCTTGTACTCAATACACCATCCGATGAAGGCAAGCATACCATATGCCTTCTTGGCCACTCTATCCACCTGTGCAGCTACCTTCAGGGTACAATGGACCTGAACTCTCAGATCTCTCTGCTCATCAACTTTTCCCAAGGCTCTTCCGTTTACAGTATAGTTCGCTCTAGAATTAGACCTCCCAAAATGCATCACCTCACACTTGCCCGGATTGAACTCCATCTGCCACTTCTCCGCCCAACTCTCTAGTCTATCTATATTCTCCTGTATTCTTTGAAAATCCCCTTTGCTTTCTGCTACCCCCCCAATCTTCGTGTCATCTGCAAACTTACTGATCAGACCACTTATGCCCTCTTCCAGATCATTTATGTATATCACAAACAACAGTGGCCCCAGCACTTATCCCTGTGGAACACCACTGGTCACCTTTCTCCATTTCGAGAAACTTCCTTCAACTACTACTCTCTGTCTCCTGTTGCTCAACCAGTTCTTTATCCATCTAGCTAGAACACCCTGTACACCATGAGACTTCACTTTCTCCATTAGTTTACGATGGGGAACCTTATCAAACATCTTACTAAAGTTCATGTAGATGACATCTACAGCCCTTCCTTCATCTATCAACTTGGTCACTTCCTCAAAGAACTCTATTAAGTTCGTAGGGCATGGTCTCCCCTGCACAAAACCATGTTGCCTATCACTGATAAGCCCATTCTTTTCCAAATATAAATAGATTCTATCCCTCAGTACCTTCTCCAGCAAATTTCCCACCACTGACGTCAGGCTTACTGGTCTGTAGTTACTGGAATATCCCTACTACCCTTCTTGTACAGGGGGACAACATTAGCAGCTCTTCAGTACTCCGGCACTTCACCTGTGTTTAAGCGAATGAAGATCGCTTTCCCACTGCTGCTGTGAAATCAAATCCTGCATTCATTCTAATCGCAGTTATTTGCTGTAATGGCGAAAAAGAGGATAATTGCGATGTGAAATTTTGTTACATTTCTCTCATTTCCTTCCTTTCTGTCCTGGAGAAGGGAACTGATGAGCCGCCTTCTCGATCCGCTGCACTCGTTGCCGTGCAGGCACAACCGCATTGTTGATCAGAAGTGAAACACAGACACTTTGAGACTGTGATTGCTATTCGTCAATTTTCATGGGTCATTCCTATACTGTTCTTTTTTTCCTTATGAGAGCATTTTCTGTAAACTGGCGTTGGACTGAACTCCCAGTGCAATGGTAAGCGCAGTGTGGAATTGCCCCAGTGCCACTTGTGCGAGTGGTTCATGACAAGTCAAGGTGCCTCACTGACAGCATTCATGCATTGGTGTGTCTGCAATTGCGTTCGCCTTGTCATTTTTGCTTCGGTTGCCTGTTCAGACCTGTCTGTTTTGGGCTTCGCAGTGGAGGTGTCCAATAGAGCTGAGTAGAATTGTGAATTCAAGCAATAATGTTTTCGGCTTCGCTCGATTCGTGAGGAGCAAACACGGTCATCTTCTTGCAGCCAAAATGCCTCCCTGATAGCGGTCATCGGGGCCCAACGTCCTTAGGTGAACTCGAACCAACAAATTTCCGGTTAACAACCGAACGCGCTGATCCATTGCGACACAGAGACCAGCTTGCATGCGCTCTCCAAACAAACAACTAAATCGGGGTTCAGCAACTGTCGCGTCGTCCGGATGGACAGCGCGAAAAGTGACACTTCGTAAACCTCGTCCATGCCGGCCAGATATTCTGAATTTTTTTAGCCCCATTTGCCAGCATTTGGTCCTCATTCCTCTAAACCCTTCCAGTTCATGCACGCATCCAGGTGCCTTTGAAATGTTGTCATTTCTCCAGCCTCCACAACTTCCTCCGTCAGTTCATTCCATGCACGCACCACATTCTGCATGAAAAATGCCCTCCAGCTCCCATTTCATTTCCCCCTTCTCACCTTAAATATATGCCCTGTAGTTTTGGACTCGCTCACCCGGTGAAAAAAGATCTTGACCATTCACCCTGTTCATATCCCTCATGACTTCATAAATTTCTCCAGCTTCTCATCCTCCGACCCCGCAGGGAAAGTTCGCCCAGCCTCTTCAGCTTCGCCCCACAGTCCAAGCCGCACTACCCTGGCAAGAACGTGATTGACAAATTTGTACAGGCTGGAAACATCAAAGGCTCAGGGAACACTGTAGGAAAATGCTGAAAATGTGTATTGCAGTAATCAATTCAGTTTAGCACTCTGTAGTTCAGCAATTTCCTCAAAAAAGGCAGGAACCACTTGTGAAGAGAATCATCCTATCCCAGTTCACAGCTCATTTGCCAACCGATAAGGGATAATCGGAATTATGGAACCATTATGGCAATTTTCGCTCCGGTAACAGCGTCGGTTAACCCACTGTGCTCATGTGAAAGAGTCGAGGTGTGTGCACTACCGAGGTGGTGAGTTTAAGCTTCTGCTGGCGCAGTTTTAATTTGTCGTGGGATAAGATCCGATGGATCAACGACAATTTTGAACAATGTTTATGGGAAATTGCCAGTTTCTGAGGATTTGGAAATGACTCAACGATCAACAAACGTCTTGGAAATGTTCGAAATCTCAAAAAATCTTTGCGGAGAGCGAATAAAGACAACCTTTTTTCCGATCACAAACGTTTCTCATGTGGCTATTGAAAATTGAGTTAAGTTGCGGGAAAGAGTTGTTTAACCGGCTTCAATTCATTCATTTTGCTGCAAACTCCACAGGTCATTTAAACATTCAAAAAGGAATTAGAATTATCTCATTGAAATGTACGAATGTTACATTCAACTATGGTCAGAATTTTTATCAGCTTAAAGTGAAGAGCTGCTGAGAGGAAGGGAGGGTTCAAAGCGGAAAGAGACAGAGAATTGTTTGTGGATTTCTTGGGTGGATTTCAGACAGTATGAAATGTACCTAACATCATCTGAATGTGGTCGAATCATTAAGACACCAGTTTAAAGCATGGATTGCGTCTCGGAGCGACAGTTTCCTTCCGACTCGAGAGGGTCTAACTTTACTTCTTAGTTGAAAAAAAATGTTCAGTTTCATTTATAGTTCTTCACGGAGAATGAGGTACGGATCTTATTCACCTGCGCGTGTACAATAAATCTCTTCAGACGTGAAGTCAAAGAAATTCGTAACTATTCCCTACCCGCCCACAGACTTTGTCTGACAGTTAAAGTGCCTGTTCAGGGACCGAGGGGTGCAGGTACATAATTCTTTGAAGTTTTCATCACGTATAGACAGAGAAGTTAATCAGACTTTCGCCACGCCTGCCTTCATTGCTCAACCGTTTCAGTTTCGCAGTTGGGACATCATGTTATGGTTGCACAGGATGTTGGTGAGGCCTCTTCTGGAATACAGCGTGCCGTTCCGGTCGCATAATTGCAGGAGGCATATTAGTAGACTGGCGAGTGTTAAGAAGAGGTTTACCAGGATGTTGCCTGGTATGAAAGGTTTGATTTATGAAGAAAGCTTGGATAGACTTGGACTTTTTTCGCTGGTGCTTCGGAGGTTGAGAGGCGACCTGTTAGAAGTTCATAAAATAATGAGACGAGTAGATAGTAGTTGTCTTTTCCCTAGCACAGGAGATTTCAAGACGAGGGGACATTTTTAAGTTGCGAGGAGATAATTTTTAAAAAAAGATATGAGAGGCGGAACTTTGCAATGACTGTGAATAAAACGATGGCAAGTTCCAGCAGAGAAATGGGTGGCAGAGAAATGGGTGACAGTGAAGCAGGCAGACGAGAACAAATGTTTTTCGTTTGTCAGTGAAATTCACACCTTTTAAAAGTGGAGAACATTTCAATGCAGCAGTGACCGCGATGATTTTGCTAGATATTCACCTTGCGAATGCTTTTTCCGCCGGTATCCCTGATTACATCTCAAGTCGACAGGATGAAAGCTGCAGCTAGACGTGTGTAGCCAGTAGTGAAATTGATACAACGTCTGACTTTGGTTTGGAAGATTGAAATGTTGTATCCTCCCTCGCTCGAGTGAAGTTGACAGCTTTTCTACTCTTGCAAATTGACAGATGCTTCTGAAGAGGAATGTGGGCCCAGCGCTGTTTTTGTCAGATACCGAGCAACTGAAGTGCTTGGATCGCTCGGTTTCGGAAATTGAAAATTGAAATTGAAAGGTGAATGAGTAACATGAGTGTGGGGCTACTTCAGCTCACTGTCTATTTCATATCCCAGCTCATGGCAACAGTACCCATTGTCAGGAGAAACTGCTTGTGTCTGCCTACTCTCCACCTATCCTCTCCTCTATCCATCTTCTATCCGCCTCCCCCTCTCACCCTATTTATTTCAGAACCGTCTTCCCCTCCCCCATTTCTGATGAAGGGTCTGGGCCCGAAACGTCAAGCTTTCCTGCTCCTATGATGCAGCTTGCCCGGATGTGTTCATCCAGCTCCACACCTTGTCATCTCTGCGTTCCACATAAAGCTGCCTTTTGTCGGGGAACCTTGTATACGGCGGGAGAAGCAGGTAGAACAGTGTGTGTATAATATCACAAAGACTGACACTGTGCCACACGTTAAACGGTAAAGTTGAGGTGGTTAACTTGCTCGCCCAGCTGCCTTGATTTCGTTCAGTGGTATTGTCACCATGCTAAGTAACATCATGAGTGAGACTTCCAATGAAGCAATGTTGTTCGACTCCACTTGGAATTTATACTGTCCGGTCTGTTGCGGTGAGTTCTGTCATTTCCCGTTCTGTTCTGTATGGGTTGTATATGGGGTCCAATTCTATATGTTTGCTGATTGCATTATGGATTGAGAACCATGCGTCTAGGAATTCACATGTGCGTCGATGTTTGGCTGAGGCTACAACGGTTATGTTACTACGGCTTTCATTATCCGAGTGTGCCGATATGAGGGAAAGTTCGTCATGTCATTTTGCTGCTAGCTGATGTTCGTGTATTCTGTAGTTTACTTCCTGTCTGTCTGATACAACGTTGGTGGCAGTCGTTGCATAGTATTTTGTAAACTATGTCAGTTCTGCATGTCGTGGGTGTGTGGTCTTCAATCCTTGTGAGTGTTTGCCGGAGCATGGCTTTGGGCTTGTGTGCGACCGCAATTCCTCGTGTTCATAGCAGTTGTCAGTTCTGATATGTTCTTGATTTACGGCAGTGTGGCCGGTGCGGTAGGGCATAATGTGTCCTCTTCGTGTTGCTATTTCGTCGGCACCTGAGGATGAAATTGCAGGGATATCCGTTGAAAACGGAGATTTTGTATTGGAGTTCTTCCTCTTTCTGCATAGTACTGGGTCCTTGCAATGAGTGGTGGCCCGTTTTAATAGTGTCCCAACACAGCTTAGTTTGTGGACCACTGACCTAAGTTAGTTGCCAAATTAAAAGTTTCCGAACCGCTCGAGGCAATGAATCGAGTTATGATGTGCAAAGGACAACACACAAAGGATAGCCCTTGTGTGATTCATCCAATGTGATCTGTATACCATGGTAAACAGTGAAGACTGGTGTTCAGCACCCACATTGAGCCTGGCTCCACGCGGCCTACAGTCAACTCTCGCAAACTACCCTGGCCCTTCACTTTTCCTGACCTCCTCTCTATTCTTGTTTTAAACCGATTGCACGTCAGGCAGTTGCAGCTGACATTGCTGATGTGGAACTGTAACATGGAGTGAAGCGATTTTGACTGGTCAATGACATAATTCTGCTTCTAAAGGTAAGTCAATATTTCGTATTTATTCCTGTAAATGTTAACCATTAACTGTGACAGAACGAGTGAGAAAGAATGGCTCATTTTAAAGCTCCCCCCCACCCCTTCCGCGTTGAAGTGTGTGCAGCCCCGCAGCTCAAGGCCATAGGAGATGACTGTCAGTGAGTGAGTGTTTCACTCTAATTCTTCTAATCTGGAACTGTTGCTGTCAGATATTAACTCCTGCCCGGTCACAGCAAAGCAACCGACGTCCGTGTTACAAATCTTTCTGTAAGATTTCTTTGTGAATCCTGAGCACCAAACAGCCTGAATAGAAAGATGCCAATATTATCTTAAAGATAACAGTTTCGACTTTTCTCTTTTCCAGCAGCTTTTCATCCTTCTTCCCGTCACCGATAAATGTCATTTGATGAAAGCTCCCAATTGTCGTTTAACTTCCTGAACAAATCTGGTTCTGCCTCTTCTATTTCTGAAGAAGAGTCCAGACCCGAAACATCAACTTTCCTGCTCCTCTGATGCTGCTTGGCCTGCTGTGTTCATCCAGCTCTACACCTTGTTATCTCTGCCTCTTCTGTTCCTTTCCCCTTCCAGTGTTTGCGAGGGAGCTACAGAGCGGACACAATCCCCCAGCACTGTCAGCCCGTGGAGGCAAATGGTTTAATCTATCTGCAAATGAAGTGAACCCGGTCCTCAGGGGAATGGAGCTCAGAACAGCATCCCGGAAACATGGAGACCGAATGGGAAGAAGCTGTTCGTTGCTGTTTTCACTTACCGAAGCAACCTCTTTTAAAAAAAAATGTAATCAGTTTGTTCAGAGATGTTAGTACACAACTCTGGAGCAGATGGAAGTTGAACCCGCGTCTCCGACGTCCGAAATATGGACAATATCGCTGTATGAGTATCACCTAGTTTTCATTCAAATGCTAAAACAGCAGCTGACTCGTTGGGATAGAGGTATGTTTCTCACTGCAGGTCGAAAACACGTGTTTCAGGTTGTTTGCCCACGCAATCTGACCATGCGTGAAAATTCCAGCTGCATTATTGCACAGTTCAGGGCATGAAACTTCCGGAAGTGGGAATGCAAAGTGACTGTAGACAGCGTTGGACATATTCACGTGAATGGTGCCATGTGTGAGGAATGTCCGGAACGAAGTTCGGTGGGAAAGTTGGAAAAGCTGTCCTTGGGGAACAGAAAGCTGAAATTTTGAGCAGAGAGCGGCAGCGTCACTAAAACGCTGTCTAACAGTACTAAAGACGCAGTTTTAATCAACACAAAAGGAAATTTGATGGTTATGTCACAAACAACAATGGGCAGAGTTACACAGAGAAGGCAAGAGAATTAGATGAAATGGCACTCATTTTCTCATTGTGGAGAGCGGCACAGATAAGGTGGGCTGCATGGCCTCCATCTGCGTTGTGACACATTTTGTGATTCTGAGTGAAATCCGAATGTGGGAGTAAGAGGATGTGGGACATTAGACAAAGGTTATGTTTACACAGGCGAGACACATCTGCGCACATCTTACACAACAATAATGATTTTTTAAAAAAATTCATTCTTGAAGGTACATGCTACACGCCAAATGAAAAGCCTAAAAATCGCGCAAAGCGGTTATGCAGAGTGGCACAGCGGGAGCGTGGTGGGCCCATTTTCCAGAGGTGGAGGGGTCAAAGCCGTCATCTGCTTTTCCTTGCAAGCACGGTTTGTGCTTTGTGGGAAGGTCATGTGTCTGAATTAAATCCTTTACGTTGGTACATAGGTGAGGTGACACACTTGTCAAGATCTCAGTAGTTTCTCCTGTTCACTGTTGGTCTTCTCTAAGTTGCGACGAAGCTGGGGTAGTTGAACCATATCACCTGTAGTGTTTTTCCAAGACACGCAGTAATTGCACACACTGTTTCAGACGTGAATAACAAGAGGATAACCATGTTGGAGACAGCATCACGGCACAGACACGTTTGACCATTATTAGAACAGATACCACCGATTGTGAATAACCTCAGAGAGATACAAGTGACAGAGAGTCGCCGTGGATTCGACGGGCTGAACGGCTTCTTTCTGCACGGGAATGAAGACATGGGTTTATGACGTCACTCTCCCTGTCTCTGTGGCTGAAGCGCAATTTGCAACTTCTTTAAAATTCCAAGCTCATCTTTCTCACTGTTCTGATGCTCTGATCAGGTTTGAATCTGATCTGCAGGAACTGGAATCCTTTCACTGCCTCACATCAGTAAATGTTACTGAGAACATTGGAGTCAGTGTCCCAGCGTCATCAGAGGAGGGGAAGCTGAAGTAGTACCATACACTGCCATTTGGCACCTTTTAACTTCCCAAACCACTCAATCACTGCAGCTCCTTGGAATGGAAAGGAAACAAATTTTTTTAAAAAATGCACTCGTCTCAACTTTGTCAATCTTTAGAACTGGGAATCAAAGGCACATGAAGGGTGAACTGTTCGTCTGAGTAGAGACAGTTTAACTACGGTCCCTTTTTTAAGGGACCAGGACATTCATTGATCCGAGACATTAAAAGTAGTCCCGCCAGGTGCTGCTTGAACTTTGCTGCTGTTATTGTGAGGATAGTCAGCCCTCATTCCCTGAGCAGGGGTCGAGCCCAGGCGACAGTGACAAAAGTAATGTATCTTTACTGCTCGGCCACCTGGGAACAAGCCACTTACATCATTTCCTAATAACACAGCTTCTGGATTGTATTTCATCGGTAATCAGTTGCTCCTGCAAAATGTTCGCATCATTGAGTTTTTTTACGGCATGGAAGTAGGACGATCATCCCAGTTTCCAGCACTTCGCCTTTTAGCATAGTGTGCTCTCATGTTTCAAGTGTTCATTTCAACGTTATTTTCCCTGTAACATTGTAATCTCACGCATCACTACCAATGAGACTGAAGTTTGAGATGGGTAAACTGTGTTCGTGCCCCCTTGGGGAAGTGAACCTCAATTTCACTCACTTGGCTTTATTGTCCCATTTCAGACTTCAAAACTAGAACCTGTTGACAGTAACAAAAGGAAGCAGTCGGTGGCTGCCCCGGGTTTGTGTTCCTCCCCTGTTGTTTCCCAGTCTCTTGGCAGTTTTCCTGCCTCACCTCGCTCTTGCGGCCAAACATGGCTCATGCCCGATGCTTCCTGCCCTTCTGCATGGTCTTGCTCAAGTACTTGGAAGGACAAACAGGAAGGTGGAATTATCAGACACATCTCTCGTCTGGGGAGGAAATGACATTTTCACAATTCAAATAATGTTGAAAGGGCTCTTGTTGATCTTGCAAGCAGCGGGTGTACAAAACACGGCATAGGCCGCCCGAGCCTCGAACTCATGACCTTTGATTTATAAAACCAGTACGCTATCAACTGAGCGACGGAGCCAGGCACTGAAGTTTATAAAGGGGGTCTCATGTATTAGAAATTACAAAGTAATAGTTAATTGGAGACCTTGAGTATGATAAACCAAGACGGAACAAAACCGAAACAGAGTGGATGGGCATCACGTGCAGAAGGATGGGAGAATTTAAGGCCGAATCAGACAGTGTCCTGAGCGATATAAACAGATCTTTCCTGGTCGTCCAGTCATTACGATTCAGTGCCTTCACTGCCATAACCTGTTAATGGTTATCATTTACAGTAAAAAAATAAGAAATATTGACTGACCTTTAGAAGTAGAATTATGTCATTGACCAGTCAAAATCGCTTCACTCCATGTTACAGTTCCACATCAGCAATGCCAGCTGCAACTGCCTGACGTGCAATCGGTTTAAAACAAGAATAGAGAGGAGGTCAGGAAAAGTGAAGAGCAATGGTAGTTTGCGAGAGTTGACTGTAGGCCGAGTGGAGCCAGGCTCAATGTGAGTGCTGAAGACCAGTCTTTACTGTTTACCCTGGTATACAGATCACATTGGATCAATCACACAAGGACTCTCCTTTGTGTGTTGTCCTTTGCACATCTCAACTCGGTTCAGTTCCTCGAGGGGTTCGGAAACTTTTAATTTGGCAACTAACTCAGGTCAGTAGTCCACAAACTAAGTTGTGTTGGGACACTATTCAAACGGGCCACCACTCATTGCAATAACCCAGAACTGTGATGAAAGAAGAAGAACACCCATACAAAATCTTTGCATTGAACGGATATTCCTGCAATTTCATCCTCAGGTGCCGACTAAATCGCAACACGAAGAGGACACGTAATGCCCTAACACACTGGCCACACTGCCATACATCAAGAACATATCAGAATTGACAACTCCTATGACCACTAGGAATTACAATTGCACACAAGCCCACAGCGATGCTACGACGTACACTCACAAGGATTAAAGACCCTATACCCACGACATGCAGAACGGACATAGTTTACAAAATACCTGCTACAACTGCCACAAACATTATATCAGACAGACATGAAGGAGACTAGCCATCAAAATATATGAACATCAGCTAGCAGCAAAATTACATTTCGAACTTTCACGAATATGAGTACACTCGGATTATGAAGGCCATCAGTTTAACTGGGACAGCATAACGATATTTGCCCAAGCCAAACATCGACACACATGGGAATTCCTAGAGGCATGGTTCTCAATCCATAATACAATCAGCAAATATATAGAATTGGACCCCATATACAACCCACACAGAACAGAACTGGAAATGACAGAACTCACCGTATTGGACAAGGCAGAATGTATCTCAAGTGGAGTAGAACAACATCGCTTCATCGGAAGACTCACTCATGATATTACCGAGCATGGTGATTAAACGTCTGAACGAAAACAAGCCAGCTGGGCAAGCAAGTTCACAACCTCAACTTTACCGTTTAATGTGTGGCTCAGTGTCAGTCTTTGTAATATTATACACACAGTGTTCTACCAGCTTCTCCCGCCATACACAAAGTACCCCAACAAAAGGCAGCTTAGTGTGGAACACAAGCAGTTCCTCCTGACAATGGGGACCGTTGCCATGAGCTGGGATATGAAATAGACAGTGAGCTGAAATAGCTCCACACTCATGTTACTCATTTACCTTTCAATTTCAATTTTCAATTTCCAAAACCCAGTGATCGAATCACTTCGGCTGCTGGGAATCTGACAAAAACAACGCTGGGCACACATTCCTCTTCAGAAGCATCTGTCAATTTGCAAGGGTAGAAAAGCTGTCAACTTCATTCGAGCGAGGGAGGATACAACATTTCAATCTTCCAATGCAAAGTCAGAGGTTGTATCAGTTACACCACTGGCTCCACACGTCTTGCTGCAGGTTTCATCCTGTCGACTTGTGATTTATTCAGGGATACCGGCGGGAAAAGCATTCGCAAGCTGAATATCCAGCAAAATAATCGCCGTCACTGCTGCATTTCAATGTTCTCCACTTTGTGAAGTGGTGAATTTCACTGGCAATCGGAACACTTTCGTCCTTATATGTCTGCTTTACTGTCACCCGTTTCTCTGCCACCCATTTCTCTGCTGGGACTTGCCAGTGTTTTTTTTCACAGTCAATGCAAAGGTTGCCTGTCGTTTTTGTTTTTAAGTTTATCTCCTCTCAACTTAAAACTGTCCGCGAGTCTTGAAGTCTCCCATCCCAGGGAAAAGACAACTACCATTAGCATTATCTCCACATCTCACTCTTTCATAAACTTCTATCAGGTCGCCTCTTAACCTCTGAAGGACCAGCGAAAATAGTCCAAGTGTATCCAACCTCTCTTCATAAATCAAACCTCCCACACCAGACAACATCCTGTTAAACCTCTTCTTGACACTTGCCAGCTTAAAAAAATGCCTCCTCCTACTGTGAAACCGAATCAGCACACTGTACTCCAGAAGAGGACTCACCAACATCCTGTACAACCTCAATATGACTTTCCCAACTCCTAAATTGAAACGATTGAACAATGAAGGCAGGCGTGCTAAAAGCCTGTTTAACCTGTCTGTCCATATGTGATGTAAACTTCAAAGAATTATGTACCTGCACCCCGAGTTCCCGAAGGAGGCACCTTAACATTGAGACAAAGTCTGTGGGCCGTTGGGGAATAGTTTCGAAATTCTTTGAACTCACGTCTAAAGAAATTTATTGTACATGTGCAGCTGAATAAGATCGGCAATTCATTATCCGTGAAGAACTATAAATGAAACTAAACATTTTTTTCTATGAAAAAGTAAATTTAGACCCTCTCGAGTCGGAAGGAAACCGTCGCCCAGAGGCGCAATTCCGGCTTTAAAATGGTGCCTTAATGATTCAAACACATTCCGATGATGTTAGGAACACTTCATACTTTCCGAACTCCACCCAAGAAATCCAAAAACAAGGCTCTGTCTCTTTGCGTTTTGAACACTCCCTCCCTCTCAGCAGCTCTTTATTTTCAGCGGACAAAAATTCTGACCAAAGTTGAATGGAACATTCGCACATTTCAATGAGATAAATTTAATTCCTTTTTCGAACGTTCAACGACTTGTGGAGTTTGCATCAAATTGAATGAATTGAAGCGAGTTAAACAGCTTTTCCCCGCAACTTTATTCAATTTTGAACAACCACATGAGAAATGCTTGCGATCTGAAAAAAAAATCTTTTATTCTCTCGCCGCAATTTTTTTTAACATTTCGCACATTTCCAAGGCGTTTGTCGATCGTTGAGTCATTTCCAAATCCTCAGAAACTGGCAATTTCCCAGAAACTTTGTTCAAAATTGACTGTGCTCCTTCGCGTCTTATCCCACGACAAATGAAAACTGTGCCAGCAGAGACTTGGACTCACAACTTCGGCAATACGCACGCCTCTACACAGTCATATAAATACTGCAGGCTAACCGACTGCACCACATGAGCGACACACACTGAATGTTTCCAATTATATGATTCTCTTCACAAGTGGTTCCTGACCTTTTGAGGAAATTACTGAACTACGAAGTGCTGAACTGGATTGATTACTGCTGTACACATTTTCAGCATTTTCCTACAGTGTTCCCTGAGCCTTTGATGTTTCCCGCCTGTAAAAATCTGTCAATCACGTTCTTGCCAGGGTTGCGCAGTTTGGACTGCAGGGTGAAGCTGAATAGATCTGGCGAAATTTCCCTGCAACGTTGGAGGATGAGAACATGGAGAAGTTTTTAAAGTCATGAGGGAGATGAACAGGGTGAATGGTCGAGGTCTTTTTTCACCGGCTGGGCGAGTCCAAAACTACAGGACATATATTTAAGGTGAGAGGGGAAATATGAAATGGGAGCTGAGGGGCATTTTTCACGCAGAAGGTGGTGCATGTATGGAATGAACTGACGGAGGAAGTTGTGGAGGCGGGTGAAATGACAACATTTCAAAGGCATCTGGATGCGTGCATGAATCGGAAGGGTTTAGAGGGATAAGGACCAAATGCTGGCAAAAGTTACTGAGTTAATTTCAGATATCTGGCCGACATCGACGCGGTGCACCGAAGTGTCTGTTTTCGCGCTGTCCATCCTGACGACGCTACAGTTGCTAACATTCAGTTTAATCATTTGTTTGCATGCACCCCTGGATCTGGTCGCTGTGGCTGTTCACTGAAATGTTGGTGGTTCGAACCCACTCAGAAACGAAAGGGCTACTTTTTTCTTTTAACCCCGACGACCATTCTCCGCGACACATTCTCAGTGAGAATTTTGGCTGCAAGAAGGTAACCGTGTTAGCTCCGCAGGTATTGAGCGAATCCCCAAAGAGACAGCTCTTAACGCACAACCGAAGCAAAAATGAAAACGCGAGCGCTGTTGCAGACACAGCAAAGCAGGAATGCTGCCTGTGAGACACCTCGACTTCTCTGTGTCACGAACCACTCACATAAGCGGCAGCGGGGCAATTCCAAACTGCGCTTCCAATTTTCCTGGGAGTTCAGTCCAATGCCACTTTCCGGAAAGTGCTCAAATAAGGAAAAAACAGAACAGAATTAGAATGACCCATGAAAAGTGTCTATTAGCAATCACTGTCTCAAAGAGGCTGAGTTTCCATTCTGATCAACAATGCGGGTGTGCCTGCACGGCAACGATTGCAGCGGATCCAGAAGGCGGCTCATCAGTTCCCTTCTCCAGGACAGAAATGAAGGAAATGAGAGAAAATTAACAATACTTTACATCGAAATTACTCTCCTTTTCGCCACAACAGCAAATAACTGTGATTCGAATTCATGCCGGATTTGATTTCACAGCAGAAGTGGTACAACAATCTCTATTCGCTCTCAGTGAAAATGATGAACAACACAAATTGCCTGGAACATGAAGCAGCAGCGCAGCCTGCTTTTTCCGATATCATGCTGGGGGCATTCCATGCCACCGCACCATGGAAACATGGCCTGGACACGGGCCTGATGGAGGATCTGTGCTGTCCCACATCAAAGATCAGTTTGCGAGCAGCAAACACGTTTGGTTGTGTTCAGCATAAACGCAGCTCATCCCGACTATGCTTCCGCACAACCTACGCCTCCTCAGAGACTGCAACTTCAATCCAGCGCCTAAGATCATGACGAGCTGTTAGCTCAGAAATAACATCTTCTGATGTCCCTACTGCATCACAACAACAGCGGAGGCACAGGGAAAGGCTTCGAGGATCCCTATCCGGCTCGTACATTTTCTTAACTATTCAGTTACGCCCGGCTACAATATCTATTTCCCACCAGATGCTGATAGCCCATCCATCAGTACAAACAACCATGTAAAGCTGGATCTACCTCGTGAGGCTTGGTCGAGCAACAAATGCAATGCACCTGTGAGAAACTGTATTTGGTTCTGCTTCGGTAAAGAAACTATGAACTGTACATTTCTGGAACTCAGATTTTCACTTTGGAGAATGATTTCGCTCATTGCTCCGAACAGAACAGCTGTCGCATTTACAAGTATTATTAAGAAATAAAGAAAATAAAGCCCTTTGATCACATTTGAACATGTGTTAAAATATGGACCATTCCAAAGGTTTACAAAGTGCCCAAGATTGGAAACTGTCGAAGAAGATAATGGGCATTGGGCACATTCTTTTAACAAATGCACTGGGAAAAAAGGAAGATCAGTACCCTCTGTCATTTGTGCAGCCATCTGTAAGCTTCTGACCTTCTGTCTAACATTGCCACCCCTTGTTCTCCATTTAAAGCTTGGATTCACCATCAGTCTGAATTTTCACCAAGCAGATAATTAATCTGATAACTCTACAGGCAGAGGGATGTCGAGTTAAATTGGGGACAGAAGCAGGCAGCGAATCAGAGATTGGGTAAATTGATATCATGTATGACAACCAGGAAAAAAAAGCAAATAATTAGAACGGATAAGCTTGATGCATTGAATAAAATGCAGGGCACACAATAAATCACATGGTCCATTCTGTCCATTCCCCCATTCCACGAGATCATGGATAATCTGATCATCCAGAGACGCCACTTCCATGCCTTATCCACTTAATCCTTCATATCCTTAATAATTAAAAATGTATATTTGAGCTTTTATTATACTTATCGACCCACCCGAACAGCCCTTTGAAGTAAAGAATTCCACAGATTCATAGAGACTGAGAGAAAATGAATCCTCCTCATCTCTGTCCGAAGTGGGTGACTCCTCAGACTGAGATGATGCCCTCTGGTCCTGAATTCTTCCACAGAAAACATCCTCCACACATTTATCTTGTCAAGGCCCCTAAGAAAATTAACTGTTTCAATGCGGTCTTCACTCATTCTTTTAAAGTCCAATGAGTACAGGCCCAACCTCTTCAATCTCTCCTCACACGAAAATCCCTCGACACACCAGAGAACGGGGTGAACGTTCACTGCACTGACCCAATGCTAATGTATCTTTCTTTAGATGTGGGTTCGAAAGCTGTTCACTTTATTCTGGTTGTACCTTGTAGAACTGTAACAATCCCTCTCTACATTAATGGTCCATTCTCTTTGAAGCTACATTAAAGTTGATTTCAGTCACCTGACGAAGGAGCCGCTCTCCAAATGCTTTCGATTTCAAATAAAGCTGTTGGACTTTTGACTTCTGACTCATCATTTAGCTTCTTACTTATTTTAGTGTCATCCACATAGCTAACCATGACACATTCACTTCAATCATGTAAGTCATTGTTTGTCTCTTGGAGGGAAAGTGACTGATGTGAAATGATGTTGAAATTCTCATGAATCAGCAACCTGCAAGAATTCAGAACGACGTGCCTGATGCTCTCATGCCTTCGTTTCGACGACAATACGGTCCCTGGTCAGGGAATAATGCCTTAATTGTTTTGTGTCTATTTTCTGAAGGAAGGTGACTTGCAATGCGTTTGAAAACTGAAGGGTCATAGTAGTTCTGGCAGAACCAGTTGAGTGAAAAGAAAAGAAATTCAAACGCTGCATCATGAAACAATAATGCACGTGCTTCTGTCCTTGGAGGACATTCATGGAGGTCCAGTGGTTGTGATTTGGCACTTTCACCATTGCGGACAGGTTGTGATTCCTGGTTTAGGAATCAGGATTGATTGTTCCTGACATGGATAATAGTAAAGGGAAAGCAGTTCTGACGGGAATCCTTTCGGATCAAGTAATGTCCCCGAGAACATGAGAGTCAATGCCCCATCCTCTTAAAGAATGGAACGGTTCCCGAACTCTCTCTGTTCAGTCAGACAGTTCACCGTCCATTCTGCTCTGATTCTATTTCCAAAACAGATTCTAAAGATTCCTGAAGCTGAGACTGGGCGATTCGTTTTGTTTCCTTGCCATTCCCTCGAGCAGCAGTGATTGGGTCGATGGCTTTTGGAAACTGCAATGTACCCATGAGCAGCTTGTGAGACGATTCCAGCTTCCCCTTCTCTGACAAAGCCTGGGACATTGACACCTGACATGTCACCGGTGACATTCACTGATAGGAGACAATGAAAGGGCTCTCGTTCCTGTAGAAATCAAATATCATCGTGGCTTCAGAGCTGTGAGAAAGATCAGTTTGGAGGTGTAATAAATTTGTATGTTGCACTAGAACCAGGTAGGAGCCAACCCGAAAATCTTCAGGTCTGTAATCAGGCACGTTATACATTGCACTACTGGCCCCTTGTGCACTCTGCCCTTACATGCTATCGTTATGATGTCAACACAGATATAAGTAGCAATAGTAGCATTCACTAGGTGAACAGCCAACAAAGATAATCACAGTCACTGCTCCACTTTGACAGCCTCCTCTTTGCCATGCAGTGAGTTTCGTTAGCAAAGAAAACATACTTGCCCTCAGGGAACTGCCATTCACCTTATCGGGTATGCTCAGCCACTCAATGAGATCACAACTGTTCTGATAAATCTCAACTCCACTTTCCTGCTTTTTCTCCACAACGTGAGATGAATTCCAGTCTACTCATTACATTGTCGATCCCGTTGTTTTTCGGTAGTTTAGATTACTTTCATGGCCTGTGCGTATTTGCAGAAAATTGAACAATATGAAACCTGTTGAAAAGCTCAGCTTGGACCTTTGCGATTAGGCCACTGAGTTTTTCTGGTTCCGGGCCCAGGAATTGGAATTATGTAATAGTCTGCAGCAGTGGTTACTTCCCTGTGTGAGAGAACTAGTGAAGTAACCGATGTAAAACTTGATTGAGGAAATACATCCAAGGTCGTAGCCCAAAAAAGACTATATTATTTCCACCTGAATATGATTTACATTTACCAAGTGAAAATAAAAAAAAAAGTTTTCATTTCAAAACATAACAAATGCGACACAACCGCTCAGCCCATCGAGCCTGCCTCGCCATCCAATGAAATCATGGGCGATCTCCGACTTCAATGCCATTTTTCTGCACTATCCCGTGAGTTCTTGATGTTTTTAATCGATAGAAATCTGTCAATATCAGTTTTGTATAGTCTTGAATGCTGGACATTCACAGCCTCCATGGCCCTGAATTCCATTAACTTTCTCCACTCATTTCTTTGTGCCATATGGCAAGAATTTCTGTTGTGTTTCTGGTGCTCCTCCTGGCGTGCCCTCCAGCACTGTGCTTATTTTGCTTTTCCTCGGGGCTCGTTGTGAAGCTTCATGGTCAGTACTCGACATTGTAGCCACAGGAACCTTGGCTCAAATCCGAATCACAGTTTTGTTTATTGACCCAGTTTTTTTTTTTCTGTTAATATGTGCAATATTAACATAGTAGAGGATCAATTAATATTTCAAGAAGGCATACAGAGGCGTGTGAAATACTGAGGTTGTGGTGACATTTGTTCAATGGTTATAGATTACCTTGATTGAGCAGATAAGGGTGCAGAATCTGTTTGGGTAAAGATCTGGAATAGTGAGGGAAAGAAGTCACCAGTGGGTGTAGTTTACAAGCCCACTAACAGAATACACAATATGAAACACAACGTATAAGAAAAAGACATTGTGTGTGAGATAAAGGGATGGCAATAATCAGAGCTGACCTTAATTTCTCCCCTCCCATTAACGGCTCTATTGCAAATAAAGTTTGCAGAACCATAAACGATACATCAAATATGTCTTATAGAACAACACTAGACAAATCCTGGTTTTCGATTAATTTACAGGCTACTTAGTTTCAGTCTTTTCCTGGGAAACCATCACTTTCATTGTGAGCGTTCGGAAAGGAGGCCATTAATTTGCCAAAAATTAAATATCATTAACCTTTGTTTGTTTCATGCACAATAACACCCAGATTCCTCTGCACCATACCTTTTTTGATGTTTCTCTTGATTTTCGTAGTAACCTGCCTTTTCACTCTTGCTACTGAAATACATGACCTCACTCTCCCGGCATGAAACTGCATCCGCCAAGGTTTTGACCACGCACTCAAACTATCTGTATCCCTTTGCAGATTCCCACATCCTCATCATAATATGCCCTCCTACCTATGTTGTATCTTCTGAAAAATTGGATACATTATGTTCTGACACTGCCTTCAAATCATTAAGATAGAGATAAATAATTGCAAACTTATAACTGACCATTCGGGCACTCCACAAATTACGTATTTCCAACTCGAAAAATATCCATTAATCCCACTTCTGACTCTTCCATTACTGAAACAATACGCAGCTCATGTTCATTTTGACTCTAAACTCCTGCCTTGTGCAGTGGCTTTTAAATGACCTTTTATTGAGTGCCTTCTAAAAGTTCAAATCTACTTCACCTCCTGGCTCCTTTAACAACTGTGCTTGGAATATTACTGAAGAACTCCAGCAAAATTGTCAAAGGTGATCTGTCTTTGAACAAACATTGTTGACTCATTCTGACTGCAATAATCTTTTTTAAACACACCCTATTTCTTCCTTCACAATGGTCTCGAGCATTTTTCAAATGACAGGTAATACAACGAAACAGATGGAAGTTATTTGGCCCATCAGGTCAATTACATCTTTAAATGAGATCATAGTAGATTTGATAATCCTCCACTCCACTTTTCTGCCTTATCACCATGGTCCTTGAATCCCTGAATGACTAAATCTCTGTCTGTCTCAGCCTTGAATACACAGCACTCTGTTGGAAGAATTCCACAGATTTGTTGCCCTCAGAGCGGGAGAACATCCTCCTCATCTCCGTCTTAATGGACAACCTCTTCCCTTGAGATTACGCACCTGGGTGTAAATCAGAGCACAGAAAACCCCTAAACCCCTATGTATGAACTGGTGGCGTATCCAGCGGTAACTGTGAGTATTTGAAACATTTTCATTTTTAACCTCCGGTTAAACAAACTGCTCTGATTTGCACATTAGATTGGCCAATGACAAATCTGTTACAAAAGTGTTATATTAGCTGTGATTTAGATGGTGGTGAAAGGTTTTTACAAAATACAAAGACATCTTTCTTTCTAGATCCATTGCCCTGACTACTAATCTCTCTGATCATGGAAATCGATTCTTCCAATTCACTCAGAGATATTAAGAACTGCCGATGCTGGAGTCAGAGACAACACAGTGTTGAGCTGGAAGAGCACAGCAGGCCAGACAGCATCAGAGGAGCTGTAACGTTAACGTTTCGGGTCTGGACTCTTCTTCAGGAATGGGGGAGGCTGAAGGGAGATCTGAAATAAATAGAGAGGAGGGGTGTGGCTGGGATGGTGATAGGTGAGTGGCCTGTGATAGGCCTTAGGCGCCTACAATACAGTGGTCTCACTGTGGACTTTTCCAGTTTCAATATCTTCCCACCCTGGCCTCATCCCATAACCAACCCTTCCTCTCAGCCCACCTCCTTGACCTGACACAACTGTCCATCTTCTGTCCCACCTGTCCGCTTCTCCCACCTCACGAACCAATCTCCAACACTGCCAACCTCCACTCACCTGTCATTTCCCCAGCACTACCCCTCCTCTCTATTTATTTCTGAGCTCCCTTCCCCCTCCCCCATTTTTGAATGCTGCCCGACCTACTGTGTTCCTCCAGCTCCATTGTGTTAACAATGAAAACATTCAAAAAGTTTGGCTGAAATCAATGTTAAAACAGGGAGCAGTCCGAAAGCATCACAGGTTCACTGTAGTTCTCAATAATGTAGTTTAATTCAATCTCCCAGCATCCTCCTCCATTCTGATCAAATATCGTGTGACAAGAAATATAAGGATCGTGGCACGGGCAAGACAAACCAAATGCTCCTCTTTCCTGTTGGAACCATGACATGAGAAATATTAAACCGCACCCTTGTTCCTGTAGTCATGGCCGAGTGGTTGAGGCGATGGATTAGAAATCCATTGGGGCTCCCCCGCGCAGGTTTGAATCCTGCTGACTACGCTTCAACAGCCTGCCATTTTCAATGATTTCCTGATGGATGAGCTATCTCACACACTGGGAAATCCATCTCACAAACCCACTTCAGAGTCTGGGCATTTATTGACATTGAGGAAACACGAGTTCTGAACAAGAATGCTGCCATACTCAAAACCTTGCCTCTGTTTCTCTTTCCACAGGTACCACTGAACGTGTTTAGTTTCTGCAGTATTCTCTGCGTTTAATCTACATAAATGATCTTGCTTTAAATAGCTTGAACCCCCAATCCTCTGGTAAATGACCCTGTTCAGTGGCTGCAGTTTCTCCCGACATCATCCCACTCTTCCCCACCACTCCCTTCCCAACTGTTATAAACCGCCCGAGGAAATCTCCTCTTAAACTTCTTTGCTCCAAAGGGAACATTTCCGACATCGGGAATCCCTTCTTTAAACGGGATTTCCTCATCCCTGGACATATTGCAAGGTGGAGGATTGGAAAAAGATTTTGGGAAAATATTGTCAGTTGGTCGGGGAGGGTGGCGGGAATGTTAGGGAAGAAAAACAGAAAACCTTGACTCCAACTTTGCGAATCTTTAGAAACACTTGGGAACCGGAATCACAGGAGATTGAAGGGTGAACTTCCCGACTGAGCACAAAGAGTCGAGACACCCACCCCTTCTTTAAGTTTCCGGGACATTGACTCTGATGTTCTCGGGACATGAACTGACCTGATACATAGAAAGAATTCTCCTTCCTGCAAATCAGGGATTCAAAACTTCATCTCGGCTCCAAGACAACGAGAAAACTCAGGAATAAACAAGACACTGAAAGGCTCGAAGGGAGACGGCCCTGGATGTAGGAGAGCGGTTCCCGGTGACATGGACGTGTCTGCGGAGGGTAAGGTCAGACTGTTCCCATGCCTCCACAATGAATATGGCAGGCTTCATTTCGGAAAAGTAAAACTGATAGAAAACAATTGTCACTCCAAGAGAGGCAGGCTGAAGCTTGAATTCACTGAGAACCTACTTTAAGGAATCGTGCGAGTCAATGATAGTTAAACTCTGAGACGGAAGTGGTCAGCGTGTTTGGCTATTCAGTGAGAAGTCGAACATTCGAGGCCACACACGAAGGAACGATTAAAGAGTTCTTTGTTCCGCAGTTCCGGGCTTTTAATACGGTTAGGAAAGTGTTCCTCAAATGGAAATCTTATCCAGTGAGTAACCACAAAGATGTCTCAACATTGCTTTAATGTCTAAAGTAGAGAGCTGCAGATGTTGAGAATCTGAAACAGATACAGACGTTGCTGGAGAAACTCAGCAGGTTTGGCAGTACATGTGGGAGAAAACAGAGTTCTGAAACATTGACTGATTCTCTGCCAGATCTGCTGAGCTTTTGTTGAAATTTATGCTGTTGTGTTTAAATGGATATTTATCCCATCTATTGGGATGAAACAATCAGACCCATCATGCTCTGAATTTAATCCTTGAGAAATCAGCGAAGTGATTGGATTCAAACAAACCGAGTAACGATTCAGTCTCCTCAGCCCCACAGGCAGAAAGATCTGGAAAGGGGAGTCGCGATAGTGATTAAGACAATAGACGTGAAATCCATTGGGGTATTTTGTGTAGATTCGATTCCTGCCGACTACGGTTGAGTGCTTCAGGAAAATAAGAAAGGAGTTTAGTCCCCGTCTCCTTGTTTGCGAAAGGAATCACAAGAGGTGGGGAACAAAATCATTTCACTCATTCCCAAAGGTAGGAATGTGCATTTCACTGCCTCTCAGAACAGAACAAGCAGAAACTCTCGTATGCGTCCTGACCTGAAGCATAAAATTTTCTGCTCCTCTGATGCTGCCTGTCCTGCTGTGTTCCTCCAGCTCCCCTGACTGCGTTATCTCTGACTCTGGCATTTGCAATTCTGACTGAGTCATTTGGGTGGACATTTGCATTGCTCATCTTGTTGAGGCTATAAGCCAAGTGCTGGGCAGTGACACTGGAACATTCAGGGGCTGGAGTTCACCTGGCGCAGACATGATGGGCTGAAAGGTCATTTTCTTTGCTGGAGACCTCTATAACCAGCTGTGGTCAGCTCAGCTGTGCAGTGATAGGACGACGTTTGCGAAATGCACCGGAGGCAGGATGTGGTCGAACCGACTCTCCACTGATCTGGCTGTCAGACATGTTATCCATTGGGATTGGGGATAACTGACACTATGCATATTCCTGGGATCAGTATCTGGGAGAATCAGGAAGATGCAATGCTGATGTCTCTATGTCCAGCCGTGTGCAAACCCATTGCTTCTCTCTCCCTTCCTTGTGCCTTACATTCCCTGGACCTGCTGTCAAGGTAAAGATTGACTTCACAACCTGCCTGTGTTTGTATCAAGCATCTCATTGACCTTGGAGCTGGTCGGTCAGAGAGAGCTCGAGGTAAGACACGGGCACAGGCAGGAAGAGATGCGACATGAAAGTGTTTAGAGTCTGTCATATGTCTGTTGCTTTTAGTGTCCTGTCAGATTCCCAGAAGCTGCAGTGATTGGTTTGATGAGTTTTCGAAATTGAAAGTTGCACGTGAGCAGCCTGTGGGACTATATCAGCTCAACTGTCCATTTCATATCCCAGCTCATGGAAACAGTTCTCATTGTCTGGAGAAGTCACTTGTGATCCACCGAAAGCTGCCTTTTGTCGCAGGAACTTGTGTGTGGGGACGGACAGCGGACGTGAAGGTCGTGGATCGGGTATAATCCTGAGGTGTCTGTCACTCTCAGGGATGTGTCTGTGTGTTTCCCTCTGTGGGTGAAAATGAAGATGAGTTCCTCAAGGAGGTATTAACATAGTTTTACTATCTCAAACTTCAGTCCCATTTGCTGCGTTATGTGAGATTAGAGATAAAATCATTGACATTTGCCTTGCAAAGTCAGAACACACAAGGCTATGAACCAAATGCTGGAAACTAAGACTAGAATGGATGGGTTTTGATGACCTGCACTGAAACGGTGGGCCGAATGGTCTACTTCCACGCTGTACAAAGAAAATCAGTAATGGAGAAACTGATCTGCAGTGAAAGTGGTCACACATGACAACGCAAAAGCAGGTCACGAAGAAAAGACACGATTTTTCTTTCGTGTTCCCTGGTGGTCTAATGGGTAGGATTCAGCGCTTTCACCGCTGCGACCCGAGACCGATTCCCTGTAAGGGAATAGAAGTTCTGTTGTACTACTTTATGGTGGTGATGGCACTTCTGACTGTTTCTCCAGGAGCTGACACCTAATCTGCTTTGTCCCAAAAGTTATCAATTAACATCAAACAAAGAACTGCGACAATCTGAAACAAAAACAGGAATTGATAGAGAAACTCAGCAGGCATGGTAGCATCTGCACGGGGAAATAGTTAATCTTTCGAATCCACTGACCGTTCGTCACTACCAGGTTAACTGTGCATTTCTGTAGTATGATGCCGGGAGACATTACGAGCGTTATCTTTCGAATCAGCGTATTTATCAAAATCACACCCTCTCATTAGCTTACAAGCGTTAACTTTTCAACTTTAAAGGGACTTGATCAGCAATAATGCTCCTTCTGTTGCCCTGAGGTGGTGAAATCCTCTGCTTTTTTTCTTTTTTTCTGTCAATGAGCAGCCATGTCGAATGGAGAATTGGCCCTTTCAGTGTCTACCACAATATGTGCTTCTGTTTGTCTCTCTTTGTCTCTGTGTATCCACCTGGACCTCTTTCACATTATCCGACACTCCATCTGTATATACCCCTCATTTCCCATTTATGTTTTGTGTAAAGTCTGAAATTAGGAGACACTTTGAGAATGGAGTGTTTAGTACTGGACTCACATTCCTCGGATAATGTGTCTTTCAGTTACGACTGAGATAAGGAGATATTTCTCGTCTCAAAAGATTATGACTCTTCAGAATTCAGAATGGAATTCCTCATCCACCAGAAAAAAAAAACAATGCTGCCACAATTATAGGGTTATAGCAATGTCTTTACATTTGGTGTAAAAATGTTTGAATGATGACAGCAGAGAATGAGAGTGATCAGCTCGTGGTCTCTGTGCCATGACCACAACATTCCACGGTGAGGCTGCATTTTATCCTGCCTCACCTCTTTATTCCCACCAAACTGAGAATGAAGGGATGGGAATACAAGTAAAGGAGAAACAGAAGTGCTTGTGGAAGAGTAGAAAGGAACTTCATGACAAAACCAGCAGTAAAAGTGGAGACCGCGAAGCAGCCTCCTGATGACAAATGTGTTTTCTTTGCCAGGAAAACTCACCGCCTCACAAAGCGGGGACCATTGAAGTGAAGCAGTGACGGAGATTATCTCTGCTTGTTGTTCACACTGTGAATGTTACCGTTGTTGCTCATGTTCGTGCTAACACCATAACTCTACTGCATGTAAGCATCACACATAAACTGGAGACAGGCGCTGAAAACTGAGAGACCTCCAGCTGCGCAATGAGGCTGACTTCCTGCATTAGGAGCTTTGGCAGAGCTTCATGTTAATAGCTTCGGTTTTGCAATTGGTCAGTGCATTCGTTTATTGAGAGAATAAGATTGGTGTTTCGAGACTGCCCAACAGCGCAGCCTCTTTTGGTTTACTACCTTTTGACATTTCTGGTGATACAGAAGATCGCCAATCAGGATTGTGCCTTCAGGAGACAGCTTTGAAACTTTGTCAACTCCACTGTTTTCCAGTCAAACCGCAGACATACAGGTTTTAATGCAGTTATTCTCAACATTGTGATCTAACAATTAAACCAGCTATGTACCTGCATTTAATTCATAAAAGTTTACGAAGAGATTGGAATCAAACAAACCCATCAATGATTGTCTCTTTCCCAGCTCCATGCTGAGTGAGACAGTAACAAGCAATAGGATTTGACATCACATTCTCCAATCCTCCGCTGTCAGCAGAACGTGGCCACTGCATCTTCAATCAGCAGCTTGCTGCCCATCCCTGGAAGGCAACATTCTACAACCAGGGCCAACCTTCCCCATCCACCGAGCACAGGCTCACGAAAAAACAGGGAGAATTCATCCCGCTCAGTAAACCCCAGGGCCGCATTGACACAGTCTCCAAGTGAGTGGAATTTTCTCTTAGCTCCACTTGGGAAAACTCAACTGACACAACTAGTGGAAACATGTTCCTTATGAACGGTCCTTCTCCTGTGAAAAAGGACGAAAATCCTTTTACATTTCACAAGGGCTGCAGCAAATTCTTCTTGATCTTCGAATCTTTTTAACTGAGCTCCAAAAATACAGTTCACAAATGCGAAGCTGCAGAAGTTGCTGATGTACTGAGCAAACAAAGTGCTGAAAGTGTTGAGTTAGAGCAGGCAGACAGATACGCATTTCACACAATCTGTAACGGAAATGACTAGGTTTATTGAAGCAGATTCTCTGTCTCACAGAGTCACTGACAGTCATATGGGCAGCTAAAGAATGAGGGCACCGTCATTAAAATATGAAATTTGATTGTTCATGAAAATGGATTATAATGGTCTGAAGGAGTAACAACTGAAAAGTGGAAGATGTAAATGATGTTATTTGTGATTTAGAGGAATGAACTGGAAACTTGTGATTTTCGAGGCGTATCATCTTTGGCACATTGAAATGAGGTTGTAGGGGATTTAGTGCAGAGTGACATTGGAAAATGAGTAGCTTTTCAGCAAGCCTGGTGAGCTCAGTTGGTAGAGTATGAGACTCTGGATCTGAGAGTTGCGGGTTTGAGCCCCACGCTTTGTGTCTATGCTTCTTACAGCATTGCTTCCTGAGGTGAAGCGCAACTTTTCAGCATTATCAATGAAACCAGCAGCTTTCGCTATGCCTAAAGCATGGCTTCTCTTCTGCTGCTTTGATTAAAATACTGGTTTGCCGTGAAAATTGTTTCCACTTCACTGGAAATCTCAGACATCAGTTTGTACGTGCAGCTGCTTGTATAATAAATGACAGGACTTGCAAAGGGACAAACCCAACTCCAATCCTGCACCAACAAGAATATTCACAGTCACAGAATGAGAATGGTCACTTCCTGGGTGGCTCCATGTCAAATGCAGCTGAACCAGAATTAACTAACTCTGAGGATATCATGGAAAACATCAGTGAAGTCTACCTGAATGTTACTCAATTGACGACGAACATTATCTTCTTTTGTGACCACGTGGGTTTATTCATTAAAATTTTCATTCTCGGTAAAAGAGGGGAAAAATTGTGAGTTTTCAGTGTGTGACAGAAGGGATCTGGGTGAACCTGGAAATGTGGTGCAGTCATGTGTTCTTTATCAAAGTATAAACGAAAATACTTTCTCGCAGGCACATGACATTTTTTGAGCAACTGAATCTCACAAGATGCGTTCAGCTTTCCTTTGGTATTTGTTTTCATTTAAGAACTATGGCCATCTGGTGTGAAATTAATATTGTAGCCAGGCATTGCCAAGAAGCTCAGAAAATGAACGAGGAGGATAGCGTTCCTCCAAGCATTTCCCTGTGCCTTCGCTTTAGTTGTGTGCAGTCGCAACATTAGAAAATGTCACATCTGCGATGTCTCCTAGTGTGGCCGAGCTGTCTAAGGCACTGAATAAAAGTTCCAATTTCTGAGGAAACATGGGTACGATTCGTCCCGCTGCTCGCACTTACACCAGGGTTAAGTAGAATGGGCCGCATTTAGCTTGTCTTTGTTTTGCCCAAAGCAATCTTTGATGTGGGAGATCTCAAAGAATTCATCGGGTTAGCCTTCCGGACGTGTTTCCATGGTGCAATGGTTAACACAGGCGGAATGCCCCCAGCATGACAGCGGGAACAAGCAGGCTGCTCTGCTGCTTCTCGTTCCAGGCAAGTTGCGTTGCTCAACCTTTCGCTGCAAGTGAATGCTGATCGTTATTTCGCTGCTGCTGTGAAACAAAATTGAACCGACTCGCAGTTATTTGTCTTTTGTTGGTGAAAAGGAGGGTAATTGAGATGTGAAATTTCTTTCACTTCCTTCAAGAAGGGAGCTGATGAGCCACTTTCTTGATACGCTGAAATGGTTGCGGTGCAGGCACACCCGCGTTGCTGACCAGAAGGGAAACCTAATCTAATCGAGACTGTGATTTCTTGCATTCACTTATCGTGGGATGTTCTTATTCGGTTCTTTTATTGCCTGTCTTGAGCAGTTTCCAGTAAGTGGCGTTGCACTAAATCATCAGCGCATTTGGAGGAACAGTTCGGAAATGCCCCGATGCCAGTTGTGTGAGTAGTTCGTAACCCAGAGAACTGGAGGTGTTTCACAGAAAGCATTCGTGCTTACGGAGGGTAATTCCGATGCTTTGCAGTGGAAAGCTTTGTTAAATTTCTCTCCTTCCTGCTCCTGAATATGGGAAGAGGTGCTCAACCTTTTTATGAGTGCATTTGGTGTGCCCGTATTTTTTTTCTGTAGTGCAGTCGTGTCGCTTTTGCTTTAAGTGCGAAAGCATCCTGGTTCAAAGTCAAGGGGAAGCCTGATGTGCTGGTGTCGCAGTGCACCACTCATTCATGATTTACTCTCTCTGTCAAATGCATCTCAAAGTATTCCCTGAAAGGCTTAATTCCGCGGCAGTCTGTCCTGTCTGGAAAGCTCTGCAGGCAATTGCACAGCTGAGGAGAATTACAAGAAAAGTGGCAACTTCTACCTCCACCGAGGTTCGAACAGCTTCGCAATGTTCTCAGATCCTAATGCTAACTCAGCTTTTCAGATGGAGGATTATCTTTGAGCCACTTATTCTGCAAAACAGTACTGCCTGGGCCACTGTGTTCGTCTTTATCCACACTGTGTTATCTCTGACTGCAGCATCGGCAGTTCGTACTATCCCCTCGTGGTAACTGTAAGTATGCTGAACGGTATCATCTTGTACACGGCCTGCTCGACTTTGTGCATTTTCACTGCAGTCCGATGTTTTTCAGGTTACCTGTAAACGCGAAAGCATACCCGTTTATAGTTTCTCACAGGCACGTTGCATTAGTTGTTCAACCGAGTCTCGAAATATGCATTCAGCTTTCCATTGATTTTTGTTTTGATTGAAGGGGTATCGGCATTTGGTGGGAGGCCTTTCCCTTTGCCTTCGCTTTTGTTGTGTTCCAGTAGCAACATTGGAAAAATCATTGCCCGAAAGCGGTGATCTCGGAGAAGGAATTCCTGATTTTTATCTTGTTCCTTAAAGTTGTGATCACATTTATCATGATTTTGCGTCCATTTCATACGTACTGATCCCTGCCGAAGAAATCCATCAACTAGACTCTGCCTTTTTGTATCTTAAAGCCTCTGTTCTTCTGAGCAGCGCTTGAATTCAATGAATTCCGATAAAAGTTGAATGCACCAGTCAAACAGTACAATGAGATAAATGTAATTCCTTTTTCTAAAAAAAAATTATTATTGTCATAGATTCTGCCAGTTAGCAGCAAATTGAGTAACATGAAAACAGGCTGAACAATTTTTTCCCCATTTTTCCCAGACTGTAACCAATGCAGAGTCAGCCACGTGAGAAAGGTTATCGAACTGAAACATCACATTTGGTTTTCTCTCCGCAGATGTTCCCACACACATTGAATATGTGCCGGATATTTGTTGATAACTGAGATATTTCCAACCGAAAAATTCGTTTCTCAATCCACAGAAACTGAAACTATCCAATAATGTCGAATTTGCTCAACATGGCCCTGATTCTTCGCGTCCGATCCCCATTTCAGTCAAAGCTAATCCACGTGAAGCTCGAACTCACAATGGGTATTTCACAGGCCTCTACACTGTCATATAACTATCACGCGCTGAAGATTGCGCCGATGGACACATGTTTTCCACGTTACGTTCATCGTTTAGAATATACACAATGAATTTTCCACGACAGGAATACTTGCCAAATAACGGACGGAGATGTGGGAATGTCAGAGTGGGACAAAACTTTGGAATTCGGTGACCCACAGGCTGTGGGAGGGTCAGTCACTGAGTCTGTTCAAGACTGAGATTTCAAAACATCACACGTTTCGGGCATAGAGCAGGAAAATATTGAAAATGCATTTTTCAAAAAGAAATGCGGTTTAACATCGGTTACTTCACCGGTTCTCTCACACAAGGAAGTAACCACTGCTGCAGATAACCATATTATCCCAATTCCCAGGCCCGGAATTAGAGAAACTCATTGGCCCAGCCGCAAAGATACAACCGGAAACGGGGATGGCAATGAGCGCGTGGAACAGCTTTAATTGACATGGACCAAGGGTTAGTGGGACGTCAGGATTTGGGAAATCAATTTCAATCTAAAGCGAATAGTTTTTGGCAGCACAGATGTTTGTGGGTTGAGGGAGGATGTGTCCGTGAAAATGTCTCAATTATAAAGAAAAATGCTGCAAATATTCAACCCGTAAAGAGAGATATCTGTGCAGGGAGAAATTGAGGTCATGTTTTCGTTCTCTGAACTTTCTCATATGGTTGTCTCTGCACTGGGTTAAATTGCAGGAAGTGCTTTTTCGCTCGTTTCATGTTATTAAATAATCTGCAAACACTCAAAGGCCGTTAAAGTAATCTAAACTTGCGAAAAATAACGCGAATACACGATGTCGTAATTAGGCTCGAGTCTTCGTCGCGTGATGGAGGAAAAACAGGAAAGTCGAGTTGAGATTTATTAGAACAGTAGTGATCTCACTGAATAGCTGAGCGGACTGGATGGGGTGAATGGCAGCTCCCTGAGGTTAAATGTGTTTTCTTTGCCAGTGAAACTCGCTGCATCACAAAGTCAGGGCCATTGAACTGAAACAGTGACAGTGATGAACTTTGCTGGCTCTTCATGTCGTGAAATTTACTGTTGCTACTCATGTCCGAATTAACAGCATAACTGCAGTGTGTAAAGCCACCAGATGGCACGGGACAATGGCGCAATGTATAACGCACCTGACTTCGGATCAGGTGATTGGAGGTTCAACTCCTGCCTGAATCGAGCGCAGACTGGAAAATTATTACACCTCCCAATGAAACTTTCCCGTTGCTGTGAAACAAAATCTCCGAATGTGGCAATGCCGGTGTTGAACTGGACCATACAAAGTTCAAAATCACACAACCCCGGGTTGTCGTCGAACTTTTGGAGTCTCACTTCTTCATCAGGTATCAGTGAGAGAGGTGTCAGACACAGAATTTATAACTAAAAGATCCAAGATGGGAGACTACAGTGACAGAGCCTTCTACTTGTCCTTGTCCCTGTCCCTGTCCCATTCTGAATGGAGCAGAGGTGAGTCATTGATGGTGCTGTTTCATTCCAATACTATCAGAGTTCTAGTAGGTGAAATATCGGCATGTGGTCAGTGTAATTGTTTGATCTGAAACCGCTGAGGCTGTGTACCTGGGAGCTCTCGAGCCACAGCTCCTTCAGCAACTGACCCAAGTGAGCAAGTGAGACACAGAAACTGGTGCCAACACTCATTGAAAGTCCCCAAGCAGAGATCTGAGGAGGCACTGTACAGCTGGAGCTCTCGCTGTTTTTATTAACAGTTGCCCATTTTCCCACTTTCCTCACCGAAACTGCAAGAGGCCCGAAGAAACTGCAAACACCAGGAAGAAAAGTAGACGTTAAAAAAACGACATTGCCCAGCTTTCACTAAGGTGAATCACAAACGATCCCAGCAGCGACGAGATTCGGTCTCACGACTCATTAGAGGGTGGAACTTAAATCGACCACTCAGCGACCCTTGCGCATGACATGAAAACGCCAAAATCGGCATGATTAGTGTTGACAGTAAATTCGAATAATTGTTGTAGAATATTTATCAATCTGATTAGCGTGAAGCAACTTCGAGCCTCTCTTATTAAAAAAAAATCTTCCCCGAATGTGAGTACTTCAGCATTTATTACAACTTCCCAGTTGCCTCGGAGAAGATGGTGGGGAGCGGTTTGTTGCAATTGGATCAATCTGACCAACTGGCCCGATACTGACTGAAGGAGCTGTTCAGTCAACATTTCAATTCTCCTCCAATTGATACCGACAAAGAGGCACTCAGATAGATGCAATGCAAGTGGCGCGATGGCTCAGTGGTTCGCACTGTTACCTTACAACAGCATGAACCTGTGTTTGATTCCACCTTCAAGTAACTACCTGTGCTGCGTTTGCAAGTCCTCCCGAGTCTGCATGGGTGTGTTTAGGTTACCCCCGACATTCCAAAGATATGCAGGCAACATCACAGGTAGCCTTGGCGTGTTCTGCAGTGTATCTTTTACGCATTTGCTTTCCGTGCGTAGGCGTCATGGTTCAATGCCTCGTAGAAGTCTGATTTGCTGGTGTCACAGTGCACCAAGGATTCCTGATTCACCCTCTCTTTCAAATGTATCTGAAATTAGTCTCTGAAAGGTCTAATTCTGATGCTGTCTGCCATGTCTCAATGTGTGTGAATCAAAACTAGAAGTCCTCAATCATGTTTTGGAGTCGAGAAGTATGTTGACATTTCTGAGCGCATGAGCATCTCATTCAGTCAACAACGAGAATGAACGGATTTACGGACTTTGATAAACCTCTTGATTTACGCTATGACACATTAACTAATAGTAAGGTGTGCTCTAAAATCCAAGCCATGTTGCAATTGAAACTGAGGTGAAGACGGTCAGACTGCACAATAACATGGTATCCATTTTTGAGACATCACAAAAAAGGCTGTGTTTCCATTGTGCAGTGGTTAGCGCATGCGGAACGCCCCCAGTATGATGTCGGGAACAAAAAGGCTGCGCTGCTGCTTCGTGTTCCAGGAAAGTTGCGTTGTTCACCATTTTCACTGAAAGCGAATGAAGATCAGTATACCATTGCTGTTGTGAAATCAAATCCTGCATTAATTCTAATCGCAGTTATTTGCTTTGGTGGCGAAAAGGAGGGTAATTGCGATGTGAAATTTTGTTACATTTCTCTCATTTCCTTCCTTTCTGTCCTGGAGAAGGGAACTGATGAGCCGCCTTCTCGATCGGATGCAATCCTTGCCGTGCAGACTCACCCGCATTGTTGTTCAGAATGGAAACTCAGCCTCTTTGAGACAGTGATTGATAATCGACACTTTTCATGGGTCATTCTAATTCTGTTCTGTTTTTTCCTTATTTGAGCACTTTCTGGAAAGTGGCATTGGACTAAACTCCCAATTTCATTGGAAGCGCAGTTTGGAATTGCCCCGCTGCCACTTGTGCGAGTGGTTCGTGACACAAACAAGTCAAGGTGCCTCACTGACAGCGTTCATGCTTTAGTGTGTCTGCAATTGCGTTCGCCTTGTCATCTTTGCTTCCGTTGCGCGTTAATACCTGTCTGTTTTGGGCTTCGCTCGATTCGTGAGGACCAAACAGGATTATTTCCTTGCAGCCAAAATACCTCCCTGATGGTGGTCATCACGGTTAAAAGCTGAGGAGTTCTCGTCCCTGGGTGGGCTTGAACCACCAACTTTTCAGTTAACAGCCGAACGCACAGACCAATTGCGCCACAGAGACCAGCTTCTGTTCCCCTCCAAACATACAATTAAATTGGGGTTCAGCAATTGTCGCTTCGCCCGGATGGACAGTGCGAAAAGAGACACTTCAGAAACCTCGTCCATGCCGGCCAGACATCCTAAATTAATTTAGCCCCATTTGCCAGAATTTGGTTCTTATCCCTCTAAACCTTCCGGTTCATGCACGCATCCAGATGCCTTTGAAATGTTGTCATTATCCAGCCTCCACAACTTCCTCAGGCAGTTCATTCCATACACGCACCACCTTCTGCGTGAAAAATGCCCCTCGGGTCCCATTTCATTTTCCCCCTCTCACCTTAAATATATGTCCTGTAGTTTTGAACTCGCGCGCCCGGTGAAAAAAGATCTCGACCATTCACTCTGTTCATATCCCTCATGACTTCATAAATTTCTCCAGCTTCTCATCCTCCGTTCCTGCAAGGAAATTTCGCCCGGCCTCTTCAGGTTCGCCCTAAAGTCCAAACCATGCAACCCTGGCAACCACATTGTGAATATGTTTTGAGTAATTTTACGTGACTTTCTTTATTTCTCAATAATAGCAATAAGGTTGGACAACATCAATCTCTTTGAAATTGAAAAGTAAAACGTGATAGGCTGCAAATTTCAATGCTGTACGAAAATCAGCGGGCACGACGGAAGTGTGTGGTGTTTCTGCAGTGTAGCGTTTATCATGTACACCTCACACACGATAAGTCGCAACTTCAAAAGCGCGCAGAAGCTGAAGTCTTTACTCCTTCGTTTCCAACGACCTGCTTCTACTCGGACATAGATCGAACCTTCCTGCGTGCTCTTCTGGTCAGTCATGCTTGTTTTGAATTTATTCGGCCATCTCTGCTGTTCTGGCGTAAAGCAATACAATTCCAAATAATAGCAGAGCTAAGTTTTGTTAAATTATTCTCCTCACTGTTCCTGAATATCTGCTCATTTGTACTGCACAGACAGTAATCATTTTTATGAGTGCAATTGGTGTACTCTGATACTTTCTGCAGAATGACACTTTCGCATTTGCTTTACCTGCGAAGACATCCTGGTTCAATCCCAAGTAGAAGCCTGATTGGCAATGAAAATGGCATTTCGTACCTGCGCCAAGGTTCGAACACTCTCGCAGTGTGATTTGTCGTTCTCGGATTCTAATGCTAGCTCAATTTTTCAACAGAGAATTATCTTTGGACCACTTCGTCTGCAAAACCGGCGTGGTACTATTAAGGATGCTGCACGGTATCATCTGGTACACGGCCTGCATTGCTTTGTGCATTTTCCATGTTGTCCTGTGTTTTTCCCGCCACGTGTCAACGCGGAAGTTGTTGTGTTTCGAAAAAAGGGCGAAATCTTTCACCAAAGAGAAAATCCAAATTCCAGAAATGTGTGCAGTTCCTGTTTTCTTTATCCAATATACTTTCTGCCAGGCACCTTACGTTTGTGGCTCAACCGAATCTCGCAAGGTGCGTTCAGCTTTCCGTTGATTTTTGCTTTGTTTGAAAAACTGTCAGCATCTGGTGGGAAAATAGTCTTGTAGTTGGGCATTTCTGAGCAGCTACGAAAGTGGAAGAACAAGGCAGGGATCCTTGAACACTTTCTGGGTGCCTTTGCTTTAATTGTGTTGCAGTAGCAACATCAGAAAGAGTAATATTTGAGCAAGGTACACCTGTGGCAATGTGCCTGTGAGGTCAAAGGCGGTGGATTAAAGCTCTGGTCTCTTCAGAGATTTGGATTCAAATCCCAGTGCTATCACCTGTGCTGACAGTCAGTTGTGTTGGTCGGCTGTTGCGCTGAAGCTGGGTCAGCAGGAGCTGCCTTTAAGCTTTAAAAACAATAGAGTGGAACGTTTTGTTGCAAGTCAGAACAGAACATCCACTCCGCATTTCCATTGTGCCAGTGGTTATCAATTTCGTTGTGGAAATGCAGAGAGTGGACACACAACCTTCCATCTACCTCGTCAATGTCGACCGGATAACCAAAATTAATGCAGCCCCATTTGCCAGCATTTGGCCCAATTCCCTCTAAACGCTTCCGATTCATACACGCATCCAGATGCCTTGGAAATGTTGCAATTGTACCAGGCTCCAGCACTTCGCCTGGCAGTTCAATGCACTTGCACCACCTTCTGCATGAAAAAAAAAATGGCCCTCAGGTCGCTTTTAAATTTCTGTCCCTCACTTTAATAATACGCCCTCCAGTTTTGGACTCGCCCACCGTGTCATAAAGACCTTGATTACTCACCCTGTCCCTATCCCTGATGATTTTATAAACTTCTGCCAGGTCATCTCTCAGCCTCCCACGCTTCAGGGAAAACTGCCCCAGCCTATTCAGCCTTGCTGTCCAGTCCGAAACCTGCAACCGTGGCAACGTCCACGTGAATATTTTCTGGGCAGGTTTATATGATATCTTTTATTTTTCAATAATGCCAATAAACTTGGACTACATCGATCTTTTTGAAACAGAGGTGAAGCATTGAACGGCTGTGAATTTCAATGCTGTAGGAAGGTCAGAGCGGAGGGCATGGCAGTGGTCGTGTTTCTGTCGTGTAGTAGTTTTCACGTTCACCTCACGTGCGAAAAATCCCCGGTTTGAAGCCAGGCAGAAATAGTGGTGCTCCTCTTTTACAGCGATAGGTTTCTGGATGGACGTGGAGTGAGCTTTCTCGTTTGTTGTTCTCGTCAGCTAACCTTTCTTTGAATGAAGCCGTCCATATCTGCTTTTGTTGTGGAAAGGAGGATCATTCTATTTCATTGCGGTATGAATCTTTGTTAAATTTCTCTCCTTCCTGGTCATGAACGTGCAGAGATGGTCATCCCTTTTCAGAGTGCATGTAGCGTGCCCTAATTCTTTCTGTAGCGCAGTGGTATCACCGTTGCTTAACTTGCGAAATTGTTTCAGCTCAAAGTCAAGGAAATGCTTGATTTGCCGTGGTCGCAGTGCACCGCGCATTCCTCTTTGTCAAATGCATCTCAATAGTCTCTGAATGCCCTCGCTCCGTCAGACTCTGCCATGTCTCAAAGTGCGTGAATCGAAACCAGAAGCCCTCAGTCATGTTTTGGAGTAGAGAAACATGTTTGCATTTCTTAGCAGCGGACACAATAGCGGCTCATTCAGTCAACAACAGGAGTGAAGGGATTTACAGACTCAGACGAACCTCATGACTCGTGCTCTTGCAGAATCACTAACATTAAGGTGTGCTCTCAAGTCAAACACGCGCTGGTATTGAAACCGAGGAACAATCGTGGATGGGCGATGAGCTCTGGCCGAGCCAGCAATGCCCGCATCCTATGAATGAATGAAAGAAAAAGAAAATGCTCTTTGTCTGTTTGGTGTCTGCAAGCATACTCATGTTTTATTTTCTAGTTTTTATTAAATCCCTTTGCTGAAATCTAAACTGTTCCCAATCCTCAGGTCTGTTGTTTTATTTACGTAATTTGTATGCTGTTTCCTTAATTTCAATACCCGTTCATTTCCCTTTCTCTGCCATGGTTTGATCATGTTTCCCATTTTCTTCTTACGCCAGACTGGGATGAATAACTTTCATACCTTATCCACGCCCTCTTTCAATGTTTGCCAGTACCCATCTCTGATCACCCATTTAAATACTGATCCACAATTTATCACAAGTAGCTCATGCCTCATACTATTATAACTTGTTTCATTTAATTGTGGGACCCTAGTCTCAGAAACAACATGGAACACAGAACGTTCAAAACTAGGGACATATTTTTAAGTTGAGATCATTAAGATTTAAAAGAAGACACGAGGGGCAACTTTTTTTTTAAACATGCAGTGCGCTCAGTGTGTGAAATGAACGGCCAGAGTAAGCGATGGACGTGTGTACAGTTATAACATTTGAAAGATATTTGGGTATGTACATGAATTTGAAAGATTTGGAGCGATATGGGCCAAAAGCAGGAAGATAGAATTAGTTTAATTTGTATCATGGTTGGCACGGACAATTGGACCAATGACACTGTTTCCATGCTGTATGGCCCTATGACTGCATGCTGTATCTGCATACTAACTTTGTAACTCATACTTTATAAACCCTAAATCCCTCTGCGCCTCAGCATTCTGCAGTTATTGAGCATTTAAGCAATATAGTGTTGTTATTTATTCTTCCTGCCAAAGTGAACGATTTCACATTTTCTTACATTATACACAACCTGCAAGATATTTTGCCCCGACTAATGTTCTGGGTTTTGGATGATATAGGAAAGATAGAAAGGGAGGCAAAAGAGAACAGGGAGTGGTGTTTTTTCATTAAGGAATACATCTCTTCTCTGACTAGACGAGATTTCTGAAAAAGTGTCCAGTGAACATATATGGGTTGATATTAGAAATAAGAAAGGAATGATCATATGATGGAATTGTCCTAAAGGTCCCCCCAGTAGTCAGAGGGAAATTAAGGAATAAATATGAAGAAAGATCTCAGATATATCTTGGAATAATAAGGTTGTAACAATCGATGATTATAATTTTTCTAACATTGACTGGGACTGCATAGTGTTAAAAGTTTAGATGTTGAATAATTTGTTAAATGTGTTGAAGAAAATTTTCTTTATCAATAAGTCAATGTTCCTCCGATAGAAAGAGAAAACAACTTGAGCTTCGCTTGGATAATAAGGCAGAGCAAATAACTGAAGTGACATTTCGGGAACACTTTGGGTCTGGTGATAATAATTCTGTCAGCTTTGAAACAGTCATAGAAAAGGATAAGCCTTCCATAGATGTTAAAAGTTTTTAATTGGAGTAAAACAAATTTTAAGGTATAAGACAAGAACTTTCAAAAGTTGAATGTTACAGACTGCAGGTAAAGGGATATCTGATAAGTGGGAGGCTTTGAACTCTCATGATGACACTTTTGAGAGTCATTAATTTCCTATCAGAGTGAAAGGTAATTCTGGTAGGATTAGAGAACAATGGATGAAAAAGATATTCATGTTTTAGGCTAAAATAAAAAAAAAATCATATTACGTGTAAACAACTGGGTTCAAATGAATCTCTTGAACAGTATAAACATTGTAGAGGCATTCTTAAGCAGGGGATCAGGAAGGCAATGGGGGGATATGAAATTGCCTTGATAGATAAGGTTAAGGATAATCCAAAGAGATTCTACAAGTGCACTAAGAGCAAGAGAGCAACTCAAGGGCAAGCAGGGCTCTGTCAAGATGAAAGAGGTCATCTTTGTGTTGAACTGCAGGAAATGAGAGAGATATTAAAGGAATATTTTGCGTCAGTTTTTACTGTGGAGAGAGAAATAGTGGCCAGAGAACTCAGGGAAAGGAATACTACATTTTGACAACAGTTCACTGAAGCCACTGGAGATTCCTCCATCTTTTCATTTTTAATGAATATTTCTCCTCAGTCTTTACTGAGGAGAGAATCATGGATGCAAAGGAAATAAGGGAAACAAGTGGGGATGTTTTGGAACACATACATATTACCAGACATGAGGTGTTTGCAGCCTTAAAGCACATTAAGGTGGATTTTTCCCTTTGGGCCTGATCAAGTCCATCCTTGGACATTGTAGGCGGCTAGGGAAAGAATTCCAGATTCCCTTACAGAGAATTTTGCTTCATCTTTAGCCTACTGGTGAAGTTCTGTAAGACTGGAGGGTGGCAATGTTGTCCTCTTGTTTAAGAAAGGTAGCAAAGACAAGCGAGGGAATTACAGGCCAGTGGGCCTGACATCAGTGGTAGGCAAAGTTATTCAAGAGGATACTGAGGGACAGCATTAACTAACATTTGGATTATAAAGTCTGATTAGGGATAGTCAGCATGGACTTGTGCACTGGAAGTCATGTCTGACAAATCTTTTAGATTTTTTCGAAGAGGTAACCAAGACGATCGAAGAGGATAGGGCAGTGGATGCTGTCTATACGGACTATAGTAAGGCCTTTTACAAGGTACTACACCGCAGGCAGGTCATGAAGGTTAGGTCACAAGGGATCCAGGGAGAGTTAGCTGACAGGAATCAAATGGCTCGATGGTCGGAAGCAGAGGGTGATAGTTGAAGGTTGTTTCTCAGACTGGAAGTCTATGCCCAGTGGTGTGCTACAGGGATCGGTGTTGGGACATTTGTTATTCGTTATTTACATAAATGATCTGGACGTGAATGTACAAGGCATGGTGAATAAATTTGCGGATGATACAAAATTAGGAGGTATCGTTGATAGCAAGGAAGGTTATCAAAAATTATAGAGGGATCTAGATCAGATGGGGAAGCGGGCTGAGGATTGACAAATGCAATTTAATACAGATAAGCGTGAGGTGTTGCAGTTTGGAAAGTCAAGCCAAGGTAGGACTTGTACAGTGAATGGTAAGGACCTGAGCAGTGCTGTGGAACAAAATGACCTCGGAGTACAAGGACATAGTTGGATGAAAGTGGCATCACAGGTAGACAGCGTGGTGAAGGCATTTAGCATGCTGGCCTTCATCGGTCAAGGAATTGAGTACAGGAATTAGGACGTTATGTTACAGTTGTACAAGTCATTGGAGAGGCTACATTTGGAGTATTGTGTACAGTTTTGGTCACCGTGTTACAGAAGAGACATAGTTAAACTGGAAAGTATACAAAGATGATTTATGAGGATTTCACCAAGACTAGTAGGCCTGAGTCAGAGGGAGAGGTTGGCCAGGATAGGACTTCATTCCTTGGAATGTAACAGAAGGAGGGGTGACCTCATTGTGATGTAGAAAATCATGAGGGGCATAGACAGTATTTTTCCCAGGGATGGGGAATTGAAAACTGGAGGGCATAGGTGTAAGGTGAGATGGGAAGGATTTAGGAAGGACCGGAGGATGAACTTGTTCACGCAGAGAATGGTGCATATTTCAAATGAGCTGCCAGAAAAAGTGGTTGAAGCAGGTACAACAGCAACATTTAAAAAACATTTGAATAGGTGCATGGATGGGAAGGGTTTAGGAGGGATATGGATCAAATGCAGGCAATTAGAACAAGCTGAGTGTGCATCATGGTCGGCATGGACCAGTTTGCACCAAAGGTCCTGTTTCCATGCTGTATTACTCTACGACTCTCAATCTCCAGGATCCATTCTGGTGCATCCCATTCAGTTGTGTCAAGTTAAGGGGAAAATGTGGGGTCCCTTGCAGAAATACTTGCATCATCTATAGCTACAGGTGAGGTGCCAGATGACTGGAGAGTGGCGAATGTTGTGCCTTTGATTAAAGTACGTAAGGAGAACCCAGGGAAGTATAGACCTGAGAGTCGGACTTCGGTGGTGGTAAGTAGTTGGAGGTAATTGTGAAAGATAGGATTTATGTATTTAGAGAGGCAAGAAACAATTAGTTGATTGAGTTTTTTAGGGAAGTAACAAAGAAGATTGTTTACTTTGATTCGTAAAACCTTTGACAAGGTTTCACACAGTGGACTAATTTGTAAAGTTAAATCATATGTGACTCAGGGTGAGCTTGTCAATAGGATACAAAATTGACTTAATGACAGGGGACAGGGACTGATGGTGGAGGGTTGTTTTTTTTAGACCGGAAGTCTGTTACCAGCGGTGTTCCACAGGGATTGGTCCTGAGTCTGATTTTGTTTGACATTTATGTAAACGATTTAGATCAGAATATTGAAGGTATGGTTAGTAAGTTTGAGGATGACACCAAAATAGGTGGTATAGTAGACAGCGAAGAAGACTATCCAAGACTACAAACAGATTTTGATCTAATGGGTTAGTGGGCTGAGGAACAGCAGATGGTGTTTAATTTGGATAAATGCGTGGTATTGCATTTTGGTAAAAACAACAATACCACGACATATACAATTAAAAGTAGGGCCTTGGGTACTATTGGAGAACAGACAGACTTAGTGTTCAGGCGCATAATTCTTTGAGGTTTGCGTCACATGTCGACAGTGTGGTTGTGAAGGTGTTTAGCCTACTTGCTTTCATGCTCAGACCTTTAAGTACAGGAGCGGGCACATTCTGATGAGGTTGTACAGAACGTCGGTGAGGCCTCCTCTGGAGTAATGTGTCCACTTCTGGTCGTCTGTTCAAAGAGGAATATCATTAAGCTGGAGAGGGTTCAGAAATGATTTTCAGGATGTTGCCAGGAATGGAAGTCTTGAGTTGTAAGGAGAGGCTGGAATAGGTTTAGACCCTTTTTCACTGGAGTCTAGGAATTGGAGGGGTGACCTTATAGATGTTTATAAAATCATGAAGGGTATAGATAAGCTGAATGGCAGACACCTTTTCCCTAAGGTGAGGGATTTGAAGACTGGGGGGACATTTTTAGGGCGAGAGGGGGAAGATTTAAAAAAAAGACATGACCGACAATTTTTTTTTTTTAAAAAGAGAGAGTGGTTTGTGTTTGTAATAAACTTCCTGAGGAAGCGGTGGATGTGGGCAAAATTACAACGTTTAAAAGACATTTGGATAGATACATGAATAAGAGTCATTTGGAGGCATATGGTCCAGGAGCAGGCAGGTGGGACTAGTTTAGCTTGGAATTATGCTCGGCACGGACGGTTGGATCAAATGGTCTGTTTCTGTGCTGTATGACTCTATGTAAATGTTCCTATTAGAGAAGGAGCAAAACTTGACCTTCTCTTGTGTAGTAAGGCAGAGCAAGTGACTGAAGTGATGGTAGGGGAACACTTTGGGTTGGGATCATAATTCTATCAGCCTTAAAACCGTTATGGACAAGGATAAGCCTTCCATGAAAGTTAAAAGTTTTTAATTGGAGTAAAGAAAATTTTAATGGTATGAGACAAGAACCTGCAAAAGTTGATTGGAGCACATGGTTTACAGGTAGGCAGACGTCTGATAAGTGGGAGGCTTTGAAAAATGTGATGACAAGAGTTCGGGGTTGTGAATATGATGGTAAGAGTGAAAGGTAAGGCTGGTAATGATCAGACAACAATAGACGAATAAAGATATTGAGGCGCTAGTCAAGAATGAAAAAGAATCACATTTTAGAGAGAGACAACTGGGTTCAAATGAACTTCTTGAATAAAAAGTGTAGGGGCTTTCTTAAGAGGGAGATCAGGAAGACAGAAAAGGCATAAGGTAACTTTATCTGCCAAGGCTGAGGATAATCCAAAGAGATTCTGGTAGTACATATACAGGAAGAGAACAAGTGGAGAGAGAGAGAATTGGGCACCTTAAAGATCAAGGAGGATGTCTTTGTGTTGAAACTCGGCAGATGGGAGAGATATAAAATAACTGTTTCATATCAGTTTTGACTGTGTAGAAAGCTAGCCCAAATGTTCACTCTCCATGTATGAAGCTGGTCAGTTCCTGTTGCCAAACGATTTGACCAAGGGCCAAAGAAATGGAGACTGGGTGTTGTTTCTCGCGGCTGGATTGACTTTCTACTCGTTACGACTTCATGCCACACTTACAATCTGTATGTCACTAAGACTGGAGGGTTTGAGTTACGAGTGACAGGACAGGCTGGGACTTTTTTCACTCGACGTAGGAGGTTGAGGGATGCCTTTGTAGAGGTTTGAAAATTATGAGGGATATACATAAGGTGAACAGCAAAGGTCTTTTCCCTTGGATAGGGGAGACCAAAACGAGAGGATATATTTTTAAGGAAGAGAAAGATTTAAGGGGAAACGAATGGCAATCTTTTCAAACAGGAGATAGGCTTTTTGGGGAATGAACAGCCAGAGGAGTGGTCGATGCAGGTACACTCACAACATTTACAAGACATTTGGACAGATATATGAAGGAAAGGCTTAGAGGGGTATGGATCAGACGCAAACAAGTGGGACTAGTTCAGTTTGGGAAACCTGATCGACATGTCCAAGTTGTACAGAAGGAGGCCAGAGAACTCAGAAATAAATGTTGATGTTTTGAACAGTTCACATTGGTGGGTTGGGGGGTGGGGGCGTGGGTAAGTGCTGAATTTCTTACAAAATAAAAAGATGGATAAATCTCTGGTACCTGATTGAGTGTATCGCAGGACTTTGTGGGGCTACTTGCAGAAATATTTGTATCATCTATAAATATGGGTGAGATGCTGAATGTCTGGAGATGTTATGCCTTTGCTTAAGGAGGGATGCAGGGAGAAGCCTGGGAACTATCGACCGCAAGTCTGACTTTGATGGTGGGTAAGTAGTTGAAGGTGATTCTGAAAGACAGCATTTGGAAAGGCAAGGAATGATTAGGGATAGTCAGCATGGTTTTGAGTGAGGGAAATCGTGTTTCACTAACTTGATTGAGTTTTTTGATGGAGTAACCAAGAAGATTGATGAGGGCAGAGCAGTAAACATTGTTTACTTGGACTTCAGTAAAGCCTGAAACAAGGTTCTGCACAGTAGACAAATTAGTAAAGTTAGCTCATTTGGGATTCAGAGTGAGCTTGCCAATTGGATACTTAATTCACTGAAGGACATGAGACAGGGTGTAGTGGAAGAAGGATGTAATTCGACGAGAGACGTGTGACCAGCAGTGTTCCACAGGGATCGGTGCTGGGTCCACTTGTGTTGGTCATTTGTATAATTGACTGAGATAAGAATATGGAAGGCATGGTTAGTAAGTTTGCAGATGACACCAAAGTTGGTGATATAGTGGACAGTGAAGAAGGCTATTTAAAACTACAAAGACATCTTGATCAATTGGGTTTATAGGCTGAGGAATGGCAGATGGAGTTTAATTTGGCTAAATGCAAGCTATTATATTTTGGGGCAGCACGGTGGCTCAGTGGTGGTAGCACTGCTGCCTCACAGCACCAGAGATCTAGATTAAATTCCAGCCTCGGGCGACTGTCTGTCTATAGTTTGCACATTCTTCCTGTGTCTGTGTGCGTTTCCTCCAGGTGCTCCAGTATCTTGCCCCAGTTCAAAGATGTGCAGGTCAGATGGATTGGCCATGCTAAATTGCCGATAGTGTCCCCAGATGTATAGGTTATATGGATTAGCCACAGGAAATACAGGTTTATAGGGACAGAGCAGGGGTGAGAGTCTGGGTGGAATGCTTTGAGAGTTGGCGTGGACGTGTTGGGCCGAATAGCCTGTTTCAACACTAAGGATTTTAATTGTAAACAAGGGGAGGGCAGGACTTACACTGTCTTGGTAAGTGCTGTAGAACAGAGACACTTTGGGTTTCAGTTACCTAGTTTTTTGAAGATTGCGTCACATGAAGTAGGGTGGTTAAGAGGGCGTTTAGTAGGCTTACCTCATTACTCAGACCTTTTGAGTATAGAAGTTGGGACATCATATTGAGGTTGTAAAGGACGTTGGTGAGGTCTCTTCTGGAGTACTATGTCCAGTCCTGGTTGCCCTGTTAATAGGAAGGACGTTATTATGCTGGAGAGGGCTCAGAAGAGATTTACCAGGAAGCTGCTGGGAACAGACGGATTGAGTTATGCGGACAGACTGACTGGGCTAGGACTTCTTTCACAGGAGCGTAATAGTTTGAGGTTGACCTAACAGAGGTTTATAAAATCCTGAGGATTCTCGAATGGCATGTATCTTTTACCTAGGTGGGGATTTCAAGACAAGGGGCATATCGTTAATCGAATTGAATTTGCTTTATAGTCACACATACTCAAATGAGTACAGTGAAAAGTTTACAAATCGCCACTGACAGAACCGTCTGAGGTACGAAGGTACCTAGTTACAACACGACCCAGGCCCGACTATTAATTGTACAAGTCCTTCTCTTGACGAGTAGAGATAAGGTATCTCTTCCTCAGGGGGTGGGATTTCAAGACTGGAGGGCATTTTTTTTAAAGTAAAAGGACGAACACAAAGACTTGAGAGGCAACACTTTTTTGTACACAGGGAGTGGTTCCTGTGTGGAATGAACTTCCAGAGGAAGTGATCAATGCAACTACAGTTACAATGTTTAAAAGACATTTGGATAGGTACATGAATTAGAAATGTTTCGAGGGATATGGGTCAAGTGCAGGCAGATGGGACTGGTTTAGTTTCGGAACAAGGTTGGCATAGACTAGTTGGACCAAGGGGTCTGTTTCCATGCTGTATGACTCTGATTGAAACTTAAAGAATACTGAGAGGCCGTGATAGATAGAGGTGGAGATGATGTTACAACTCGGAGAGACTAGAACCAGAGGGCACTGCCTCACAGTGAAGGGATGACCGTCTAGAACTGAGATGAGGAGAAGTTTCTTCCAGCCAGAGGGTGGTGATTCTGTGGAGCTATTTGCCACAGAGTGCTGTGGAGTGGATTTTTTGACACAGACAGATAGGTTCTTCATTTGTGAGGGAATTAAGGGTACAGGAGAAGGCAGAAGGCAGGAGAATGGGGTTGAGAAACATATCAGCCTTGATCAAATGGTGAAGCAGACACGATGGGCCGAAAGGCTTAATTCTGCTCCTGTATCTTGTGGTCTTATGGTTATTGTGGGAGACTTCAGTCTGTGCACAGATTGAACAAATCAAATCAGGAACAATAGCATTGAGGTGAACTTCCAAGAATGTGTATGAGACGGTTTTCTGGATCAATACATTGAGGACCCAAATGGAGATAGGCCATCTTGACTGCATATAGTGTAATGGTTGGGAGTGGGTTAGTTCAGTTGGCTGGATGGCTGATTTACGAGTCGCGATTCAGTGTGACGCCAACAGCACGTGCTCAATTCATGTACAGCCCAAGGTCACCATAAAGGTGCCACATTCCTAACCTTACCCCATGCCTGAGGTACAGTGACCCTCAGGTTAAAACACATTAGCCTTCTCTCTCTCCCTGAGACTATGGCAACTTGAATAGCAAATTTTTAATTGTGTAATGAGAAGGGAATAATTGGCAATCTTGCTGTCGGAGGCCACTTGTGGGAGAATGAAGAAAGTGATAGAATTCCTCGTTGAGATGAAGTGTGACAGAGTTGATTCTGAGGCAAGGGGCCAAAACCTAAACAGAGGAAATTACGACAGTATGAGGCGTGAATAAATTGGGGAAGATAACTTTAAAGGAATAACAATCATTCAAAGAGCACATGGAGGAACTTCAACTGTTGTTCATTCCTGTCAGACACAGAATAAACCGGGAAAGGTGACCCCACCGTGACTAACCAGGGATATTAGGGATAGGACTGGATCCATGGAAGAGGGCTATGAATTGGCAAAAAAGAGCAGCAGGTCTGAAGACTGGGATCTGTTCATATTTCAGCACAGGAGGTCTAAGGGATTGATTAAGAGGGGAAGAGTAAAGTGTAAGAATAAGCTCACAGAGTACATACAAACTAATTGTAAAATCTCCTAAAAGTGTATGACAAGAAGAACAGACTAACGAAAACAAATCCCTTATAATCAGAAACAGAGGAAGTTAATATACGAATCCAGAGATGGCAAATCAATTAACTACATATTTTGGTTCTGTCATCACAAAGGATGACACAAATAATATCCCTAAAATGCTGCGAACACATCAGAGGCAGGAACTGAAGGATATCGGTATTAGTAGGGAAATGGTATTGGAGAAATCCATGAGATTAAAAGCTAACAAATCCCAGCACCTGGTAATCTACAGTCCAGAGTACTTAAAGTGGCCTGAGATACAATGGATACATTTTGAAACGAGGGGCCTGAACCTAAATAGAGGATATTGATGATCATCTTTCAAGATTCTCTTGACTCAGGAACAATTACAATGCATTGGAGGGTAACAAAGATAACTCCACTATTTAAAAGAAAGGTGGAGAGAAAACATGGAATGACAGACCAGTTCGCCTAACACCGGAAAACAGCGACAGGATTGAACAGAGTCAGTCAGCATGAATCGACCAAAGGGAAATCATGCTGGGCAAATCTGCTGGAATGTTTCAAGACTGAAGCATTTAGAGTTGATAAGGAGGCAGTTGATGTGGTTCACTTGGGATTTAAGAACGCGTTCGAGAGGTCCCACAGAAGAGATTAGCATGTAAAGTTAAAGCACATGGGACTGGGTATTCACGGGGACACAGAATTGGCTGGCAGACAGAAACAGTGTCAAATAAACAGTCATTTCTTGTGTGCCAGCCAGTAACCAGTGTGGTACCTCAGGGGTCTGTGCCGGACCCCAGATATTCACACTATCCATTAGTGATTCAGATGAGGAAACTCGATTGGCACATCTGCAAGCTTGTAGGTGACATGAAGCTAGTTGGGACGGTGAACTTTGAAAAGGATGCAAATATGCTTCAGTGTGATTTGGAGTTGAGTGAGTGGGCAAAAATTCAAGGCAGATGGAGTATAATGTGGATAAGTTTGAGATTATCCAGTTGGATTACAAAACTAGGAAATCACAAGTCACTGACAGTAAGCATGCAGGTGCTGCAGGAGGTGAAGAAAGCAAATGGTATTTTGAACTTCATAGCGAGAGGATTTGAGTGCAGGAGCAGGGATGTCTTGCTGAAATTGAACAGGATCTTAGTGAGACCACACCTGGGGTACTGTGTGCAGATTTGGAATCCTGATCTGAGGGAGGACGTTCTGGCTATGGAGGCTATTCACAACAGTTCACCAGATTGATTCCTGGGATGGCAGGACTGACATATGAAGACAGAATGGATTGGGTAGGATGAAATTCACTCGTGTTGAGAAGAATGAGGGAAGATCCCACGGAGACCAATAAAGTTCTAACAGGACGAACATGGTAAATGCAGGAATGATGATATCTATGGCCAGGGAGTCCAGAAACAGAGAGTCACAGTTTAAGGAAAAAGGACCGTTGAGGACTGAGACGAGGAAACATTTCTTTACAGAGAGACTGGTGACCCTGTGAAATTTGCTGTCACAGAAAGCAGTTAAGGTCAAAACATTGAATGTTTCCAAGAAGAAGAATATGTATAGTTGTGAAGGCTTAAAGGATCAAAGGGTATGGGTCTGAAGTGCGAACAGGCTACTGAGTTGAATGATTAGCCATAAACAAACTGATGAGCGGATCATGATCAGGATCAGGATCAGGAGCCACAATTACCGACACATGTTCCTATTTTCTATGTTTCTATTCTGATGAGGGTGAGGATATAAAAACAAAATGATTATGACTGACACAGATATCAGCACAACCTTATCACTACTGGATGAAAATCCTGTAACTCCTTACCAAACAGCAATTTGGGAGCATCTTCACCACGCAGACTGCAGCAGTTCAAGGAGATGCAGAGTAATTTTGGAGGCTTCTGGAGTGTCTGATGTGTCTCTCGTTTTATATCCAGTTGTCAAGTTGTTGAACGTTCTAAGAAAAACAACATAGTATGTTGGAAATGTCTTTGGAAGTTTGCTGATACTGGGGGAAGCGATAGAAACAATAGGCTGGGATTTGCGGTGGGGTGATGGGAGAAGAATAACCCCAATATCCAAACCATATGCCCCCATCCTGCTCGGTTCTCTCCCTGCACTCTGTGGTCTTTCTCCCAGCCTCTTTCACACTGGCAGCCAGCTCAGCGTCAAAGACGCGCATGTGGACACTTTTCCATCAGTCTCGGTCACGAGCACAAGCACAAGCATCTCCCAACAGCATACTGCACGTACTCCTCAGTGAATGCAGCAATGATTAAAAACAATAATCTTTGTTTCCAGCCCCATTCGCACCAAAGACAGACATACAAAGAGTCACAGTATAAATTTTCAAAAATCAAAACAAAATTGACCAGACGACTTGAGCAGTTTCCACGATGCGTTGCTTCACAGGTACACAGGATTGTCAAACCTTTATGCTGTCACATCAACAGCCAAACACCTTTTCTCAGAAAGGCCCAGTTCTAAAGAACTCTGGCACTTACTTCTATTTGACCATGTTCTCTCCCAGACTTGCTGATACCAGTTCCTCGATACTGACTTCATTAATGACCAAAATGGTCTACAGAGTTTTGATCAAGAAACAACCTGCAATTAACTTCCAGGCCTGGCCTCAGAAACAAACTATAGCTGTTATATTCTTTTTTAACACAACTGCTGCTCACAGTCCAGAGGTCACTGTTCAGCTCTCAGATTCAAATCAAAAATGATTTTTAAAATCTCAGCAAAGGTTCTAATTCAGTACACAGCGGAAAGACCTTTAACCAGTGACACGGACGGAATGAGTGGGACACTACGCATTGGAGTTTTGCTTGAATGAGATCACCTGCCATTGCTGCAATCAGATTCTGAAGTGGCTTTACAGGGTAAATGCTGACAGGATTTGCCCTCTCATTGGCTAGTCTCCGGCTAAAAAGCATAGTCTCAGAATAATTTTAAAGTTGAATTGAAGAGAGTTTTCATCTCAGAGGGCTGAGTGTGTTTGGAACTTCTGGCCACAGAGAGCTGACAGGGCAGAGTCCTTGTGTATTTTTAAAGCAGAGATAGGTTGATTCTTGATCAGTAGGGGAATTACAGGTTACACGAAAAATGCTGGAAAAGTGGACATCAGGAATGTCAGATCAGCCGCAATCCTATTTAATGGCAAAACAGGCTCAAGGGAGTAAATGGCCTACTCCTGTTCCTATTACATATGGTCTTCCAGTAGACTGTCGAAAGAGTCATAACCAATTACACAGACTTGAGTGAGCGTTCCAGTGAATTGATGGTGGAAAGAGCTTTAACATAGACTGAAATAAAAATCTCACCACAGAGAGTTGTTAGGAACTATATGGATGTTCTGTCCATGGGATTAGAATTTACCTGATCACCCAGCCAGGTGAGACTAGATACCCACCCTATGAAGATACTGTGGAAATATCAGGACAATGACAGTGATACAGTTCCCCACCTGAGCAGGCCACCCAATGGTGCAGTCACTCCAGGGACAGACCATTCCCCTGCTCCATGTGCAGGAAGGATTCAGACACCCAGCTGCTGAGACACCTGTAAACTTGTACGGGGTTACAGGAGTTGGATTCTGGTGGGATTATTGCTTTTTATCACATCCAGCTTCATCTGCCCTTCATATTGCACTTTTACAGCAGTCAACCCTCCCACCGGGACTAATAAAAGAAAACTGCAGATCCCCAGACGGGGACATTGGGGCAGACTGGGGACGGAAGGAAGAAGAGTGGGGGGGAAGGAAGCGGGAGCCGGGGGGCGGGGCAACACAGGACTTCTACGCTGTTACGTCACCACCCTAACCGCGCCTGCGCACTTCCCACTGCACCAAAATGCGGATGTGGAGGCGTTGGCTTTGGCGTTGGCCGTGGCCCGCGACCTGTTACAGGGAAGAAGTCTTCGGGTCTCTGCAGCGAAACCGAAAAAGGTCTGTTTGGGACTTGAGACCTAAACTGTGCAATCATGCAACCCTCTTGCTGGCGTATAGAAGCAACACTGCCCTCCTCTCTAACTTTTACTCACCGTTTGTGGATGTCATGGAGGAACATTTCATTACTTCCATTGCTCCCGGCTCACAATCACAATTAGCTGTGCGCATGCTTCAACACGCCGGTTTGATGTCGTCTGACAAGCAAGGGACGGGACAGGAACATGGCACCGGAACTGATTGTCCACTCAGAGGACAATGGGCAGGGCTGGCCCCAGAAACATCCAACGAGCGGATGGAGGGTGCGGGATAATCTTCGAACCAATCAGGGAGACTCAGGGGCGGGGCTGGAGTTACCGCGTCATTCGTCGAGGATGGGGGCCGAAGTTCGTGCTCCAACCAGTCAATGAACCAGAAGGCGGGTCTGACAAAGTGAACACAGCATGCGCCGTCGGAGACTGATTTCTGAGATAACAGGGTGTTGAGCTGGAAGAACACAGCAGGGAAAGCAACAACAGAGGAGTAGGACGGCTGACGTTTTGGGCTTAGGCCCCTCTTCAGAAATGGAGTAAGGGGAGGGAGTTCTGAAATAAATAGGGAGAGAGGGGGAGGTGGATAGAAGATGGATAAAGCAGAAGATAGGTGGAGAGGAGACAGACAGGTCAAAGGGGCGGGGATGGAGCCAGTAAAGGTGAGTGTAGGTGGGGAGATAGGGATGAGATAGGTCAGTCCAGGGAGGACGGACAGGTCGAGGGGGTGGAATTGTTAGGTTTGTTTTCGGAGACCCTCACGGACTTGATGCAATAACAAGACACTGACCTGTTTAGCAAAACATAAATCCTTCATTACAAAGCAAGTACAAGCTGTGGAGAGAGATAAAAGGTACTGCAGATGCTGGAGAATCCGAGATAACAAGCATGGGGCTGGATGAACACAGCAGGTCAAGCAGCATCATAGGAGCAGGAAAACTTGACGTTTCGGGCCCAAACCCTTCATCAGAAATGGGGATCGCTGTACTCAACCCGGCACAGACTGCAGAGTTTCGTAAGCGATTCTCCCCGAGCAGCGGACAGTCCCCACTTTTTATACCTTATCGAGTGCATAGTACATAAAGCAATTTTACATCTCACAATGGCATGTTGTATGAAACAATCACGACATCGGACAATGACATGATAACACAAATAATTACTACATCGAAAACATAAGGAAAGCAGGATACAGTATCGATTGCTGGCAAAGTGACGGCTAACAGCAGGAGGCGATTTCAAGTTGCCGAAGTGATGGAATGTAATTTCAAGCTTCCGAAGTGTCTGGCTTGAACAAAGGTCAGTGTCCTGGCCCCATTAGCAGAAACAGAAGTTACATTCTTTACAGGGTTTCAGAAGTCTCACACCTTTACAAACGTTGCCACCTAGTCTTATTTGAGACAGCTTCCACATACCCCTGTGCAGGAAAATAAAGATTTGCAAAGTTTATACCTAATTCTATTCAGGCAGGAAGCTTAAGGCAGTGTCTTTTCAATTTATGTATAGGAAGATAAGGATTTACAAAGTTTTACACCTAATTCTAGTCAGGCAGGAAGTTTTAAGGCAGTGCCTGCATCCCTCTGTGTAAGCAGATAAAGAGCATTAATTTATAGAGAATATCGAAATCAATGGGATGTTATCCCAATAACATCTCAAGGGGATGATGAGTGGTGGTGGGGGCATGTCTGAGCTAGGGATGGGGGGTAAAAGGAGGGACAGTACACCCCACCCACTATCAGACGGTCAGGAAACTCAGCCCAGGGCCCCATAGACAGTCTGAGGGCGACATGCAGGCCGAGTGGGTGCACAGCAAGATCCCATGGGCAGCTGTATGCGAGACTGCCTGAGGGATTCCCTCAACACCCTGTCAGAGCCTATCCCCCCACAACCCCAGCGCCCCCACAAAGAGAGGGGCTGACATCGGAATGAAGGACATTCTGCACAGCAGGATCCCACCAGCATCTCCAGCTCCCCTCACAACGCTGAAGAAGGCTGAAAGTTTCTGTACCATTATCGCCCACTTTCAGAATCCCTGGCTCCCCACCCCATGTGAACTTGGGAAGTGTGGACCCCTGCTACTACAAAGGAAAAGGCTGCAGGTTGTTCCCGCACAACAAGATCCCACAGGCTTCAATGTGAAAATGGCCGCTCCTCCGCTGAGTCCACCAGCAAATATTAAACATCCCCATTTCAACTTGGAGATGGGCTCAGACTGTACAGTGGAGTTACCCTCTCACCCACCTCCCCACATCCTGTACCTGCACCCCCACCATTCCCTCCCTATTTCAGCTGTCTCCCTTTACCTTCCTGCATCCCCATCTTCCCCACAACCCCCACACACAGACTGCTGTGTGCGATCCCACAAGCACCCCCCCTCAAATATGGCCCCTTTCAATATGACCCCCAATATGTCCCCTGCCAAAATGCCACGGAGAATTTTGTGCCAAGCAATTTTGAGATCCCCTCATTTCATAGCCTCCTCTCCTCCATTTTCTGACCCCCAGATCTATCCCCCCAACACATTTCACTGCTTCCCAGTTTGGCTCCTCTTGTGCCCAAATGGTGTGTCCCCCACTATCACCCCACCCTTGCAGCATTGTACCCAACCCCAAATCCTGTGCCTCCCCAAAGAATACTCTTCCCGTCAGGTGTTGCGCTCCCCGCCAAACACACAAATATTTTGCCCCACCTGCCAAATATTCTTCCATCAAATATTGCATTTCCCCGGTTTCAGTTCAAATAATACCCCCAAAGTTTGTCCTCCATCCCAATTTTGGAACCCCCCACTTTGTATCCCATCAAATATTGCCCCTTGAACAAATTTTTGTACTGGCTTTAAACTTTCCCCATCTTGAGATTTACCCCACCAATACTTTCCCGCTCACTCAATGTTTCAGTCTCTTAATTTCTAATTGTCCCTCAGGCAGCTTCTCCCCCTCTCAGTTCATCTGTGAAGGCAACCCCACTGTATATAAATGTCCCTCTATATGCCCCTCCGTGTACAATCCCCCCCACCTCGCTGTGGGGGCTGGAGGGCAGTGGGAGTAGGGCCAGAGACTCACTTGTCTTTTCACTGACTGCCTTACTGCACAGCAAGATGCCAGTACCCAGGCAGACCCCTGCCCCCCTGCCCCCTCATTGAGACAAGTGCTTTATGTAACAACCACTATCCTCCTTTCAGTTCAGAGAGAGGGGGCAGGGGTAAAACTCAGGCAGGGGGAACAGGAAGATCAGGGGGTCGGACAAGCCATGGGAGGGAGAGTGTGATTGGCGGGGGAGGGGTGCTGAGGAGGGAGGGAGGGAGAGAGCGAAACCAAGAGGAGAAAAGAGGCATAGACAGATAGGATGAGACACAAGTCTGGGGAGAGGGACAGACAGACGGAGGGGGAGAGATGGGGGGCAGATGCGGGGAGGGATAGAGATGGAGGCAGATTGGGTGCGGGGGCAGGAGAGAGTGAGAGAGAGAGAGGCTGAGAGAGAGAATCCAAGGGAGAAAAGAAGCATGGAGAGACAAAGGTAGAGAGAAGCCATGGAGAGAGGGGGACAGACAAAGGAGAAAGAGGGACAGAGAGAGAGAGACAGAGGGAAGATCCCACTGCAATCACAATTCAGCGCCCTCCACTCCAGCACTAGGCCCAAATAAGCCCCCATGGAGAGAGACAGAGGGACAGAGAGTCACAGACAGACAGAGAGTGAAACCCCCAAGGAAGGTAGACAGTGAAACCCCCAGGGAAAGAGATAGCTAGAGAGAGAGAGAGAGAGAGAGAAACCCAGGGAGTGAGAGTGAGCCAAAGAAAGATTCTTGGGAAGAGAAGCACTGTAGGACCGAGACAGAATGATGAGAGAGAAACAGAGGGGCGGATAAAGAGATACAGAAAGACCCCAGGGAGAGGTAGAAGTTCAGACAAGAGAGAAAGTAACATGGACCAAGGGAGTGTGAAACCTGGGGTGAGGAAAGACAGGACAGAGAGAGACAGAGAAAGATTTAAGAGAGAAAGAGAAGCAGTCAGGGAGCGAGACAGAGGGAGTAGAGAGAGAGAAAGATCCCAGGGAGAGAGACATGAAGAGAAAACCCAGGGGCAGAGACAGAGCAAGAGAGAACAAATATACCACAGGGAGAGTCAGAAGGACAAACAGAGAGGAAGAGAGAGCAATCCCATTGACAGCAAGAAAATGGGCAGAAAGAGAATGGGGGAGTGAGCGGGAAAAATAAACCCAGGGAGAGAGACAGAAAGCGACAGGGAGAGAGGGGGAGACACAGAAGAACAGAGAGAAATCAAGTAAGAGAAGAGCCGACAGAGAGATACCATCGAAGGTGGGTGATGGAGAGTCAGAGAGAGGGAAATGCAGATAGAATGACCATCAGACAGTAACAGCAAAATGCCACAGGGCAGAGAGATAGAGAAAAGTGTGAAGAGAGGAGATCGGGGCATGTCAGAGATCAGAAAGACTGAACAATGGAACAGTTCCTGAAAAATCCTGTGAGGGTGCAAGAGAGTCGAGGGACGGATTTGAGAGGGGCGGGGGAGAGTGAAGAATGGGAGATGAGATTCATAGGAAGCTGTGGGAGGGACAGGAAGCTGGGAATATGGAGGCAGAGAAAGAGGGAAGCAGTGAAAAATGTGGGATCAGACTGTGCAGCAGCCCACTTTTTGCCCCTTTTTCCCCCCAACCCCAACCAAGCTCACCCCGATGTGGTCCAAACACCAGAGACTGCCTGAGCCCCACAATTCATTTTCCACGTGAGCATGTGAGTGTGTAAATGAATGACAAGGACACGGGATGGTTTATCATAATCATCGCCCCACTCTCTCTCTCTGTTTTCAGCTCCTGTCTGAGAATTCCTGACAAGAGAAATGATTTGATTCTCTTTGTCTCTGCAGCATCCTGAATTTCAGCACCCAGATCAAACCTCCTTGTGGATGGAGGTAAGACTGAGAGAGAAATGAAAATTGATTATTTTTTTAAAGCACCCAAAGCACAGCAAGATCCCATAGCTGGCTGCCTGAACATCCACATTCTGACACTGTCCCTGCCTCATCCTTCTTCCCCCACCCCCTCCGGCCCAGCCCCGCCACGACAGCCTTCCCAGCACAGCCCCTGATATTAAACCCGCAGCATGGGGAACAGGAAGGTGTCTCAAACTGCCTCAGGGCTTTCCCAGTGTTTCTGTTTGAGGGGAAAGGTGAGAGAGCACTAACCCCCCAGTTTCTCATCCCCCAGTCCCAGTCCCACAGCCTGAACTGACTCCCCACTCCCTCACTCCGCCACTCCCAGTCTCACAGCCTGAACTGACCCTCCACTCCCTCAATCCCCCCTAGGGACATGAACAAGGTCCCAGTCAATGGGAACAATTTGCTCTATTCACCCCAATACCTCAGAGACAGACGACAGGGCCTGGGAGGAGGGAGTCGGACCTGAGGAGGTGAAATCCCACTCCCTTCCCACATCCCGACAGCACCCCCTCCATCCCACCCACCACCCCATTAAAATGTAGATAAGTCCCTGTGGAGTCTCTCCCCGATATTTCGAGATGAAATACAGAAAATAAAATGTCTGGATGGGGAGACAGGGGAATCCAACCCTCCCCTCTCCTCCATCAGATACCCTCACCTTGCAATAAACTACATTCGAGTGGTGCCTGCACCTTCAGTTTATTCCCCTGCCGCCCTGTGATCCTGTCTGAAACACAGATACGACTCTCCCACAGAATGATTCACAAAGCTTCAAGTAAGCTCAGGACTCGTGATATCTCCCTCCCTGGTCCAAAACATGCCTCCCATACACAACCCCCAGAAAGGGCTAAAGTTGGAATGAAGGAACCACCTCACAGCAAGATTCCACACGCAGTGACACTGCGTTCCAATAGAAGCACATCTCACACACACTTGTACATCATAATCTCTATCTCGACTTTTTAAAAGAGTAGCGTTAGTATTTGACAATATTCTGTTATATAAATGGGGTCATTATTTCCCAGCATTATCTGGGCCAGGCAATGCTGCAGGCTATCGATGCACAGTGCGATCCCACTGGTCACATACAGATATCCCGGGTTTTCCTCTCTGTCACACAGGCAATCTCTCGGCAACACCCAAACACAAACATATCGGGCAAAGAGTTGAGTTTTCATGCCAGACCTTTTGGCAACTTTGAAATGACGGTTTAGTTGATTAAAGCAGTCACTCGCTGCAACGATGGCACTGGGGCAATTGATACACAGCAAGATCCCACGTGCAGCAATGTATCAGCAGCCAGATAATCTGATTGTTTTGTTTTCCTTCTGTGATGCTGATTCAGTTTAATTGTTTCCTGTGACCCCAGGTTCTGACATTGATATCTTTCTTCCCATCTCTCTCTCGATTTCTCTCTGTCTGTCTGTCTGTCTCTCTCTCTCCCTCTCTCTCTGTTCTTCACTCTCACTGTTTATGGGTGCCCTGCCCCAACTGAGTCTTACCCCATTTCTGTTCTCTCTAAATTGAAATGGAGATGGGGTTGTTATGTAAACAGTGAGGGAGGTTTGTATGGGGACTAGGATCTTGCTGCGCAGTAAGGCTGTCAGTCAAAAGGCCAGCGAGTCTCTGACCATACTCCCTGTGCCCTCCAGCACGCAGGTATGGGGCAGGGACTCAGTGCGGGGGAGGGGTAGGGGGTATTGTGCACAGACGAATATACAGAGAGGTATTTATATATGGTGGGGGGTGTCACGGCGGAATTGGGAGGGTGAAGCTGCGCGGGCAGGCAATTAGATACTGAGAGGCAGAAAAAAGTTGAGCGGCAAAATATTTGTGGGATAAGACTCGGGGTGGGAAAGTTTAAAGGTGGGCAATAATTTGTGGCATGGTCAATATTTGACAGGATAGAAATTGAGGTGATTGCAAAATTGGGATGGAGGACAACGTTTGGGGGCAATACTTGGGGGAAGTGAAATGGGGAAACCCAATATTCAAGGGAACAATGTTTGGCAGGTGGGAGGACAAAACATTTGTGCGGGGGTAGTGCAATATGTGAGGGTGGGCAGCATTATTTTGGGGGCACAAGTTTTAGGGATGGGGAGCAATACAGTGAGGATGGGGCAAAAGTGGCAGTTGGGTAACGAGAGGGGCAAAACTGGGAGGCAGTGAACCCAAACGTGTTGTGGTTAATATCGAAGGGGCAGAAAATGGAGGAGTAGGAGCTTGTGAAATGAGACGGTATATGAGGAGCTCAAAATTGGTGACACAACATTCTAGGGGGCATATTGGTGAGGGGCATATTGGGGGCATATTTGGCAATTTTGGATGGACATCAAATTTTGGGGTGAAAGGGAAAAAGAAGAGGGCCAGAGATTAGAGACAGATAAAATGCAGACAGAGAGAAAAGAGACAGAGAAAGATGGAGGGTAAAAACAGAGAGAGAAAGATGGAGGAAGAGGAGCAAGACAGAGGGAGGGAGCGGCCAAAGACAGAGAGGGGGAATGAAATAAAGAGATACAAGCATCGACTTTGTGAGAGACAGAAACTGAGAAGAGAGAAAGAGAGAGAGACAAAGAGTGACAGAGAGCGAGACAACAGGAGAGACTTTGAGAGAAAAAGACAGGGACACAGAGCAAACAAGGAGAGAGCGAGAGAGAGAGACAGAGACAGAGACAGGGGGAGGGAGAGGGAGAGAGAGAGAAGCCAGTCAGGGACAGACAGGAGTTCAGGAAGAACAGAGTCTGGAGAGGTGACACACACCATTGCTTTGTGTATTAGCTCTCTCTCTCTCTCTCTCGATGGTTTCTCACACTCCCCTCTCTCCCATGAGGGACAGACTCTGCTTCTGGGCTTTGTTTCAGCCTGGGGCTGCTTCAGGGAGGGCATGGTAAAGGTTCAACACTGGCATTGAGTTTCCAGCTGTTCTTTCTTTCTCTCTCTCTCTCTCACCCTTGCTCTCGCTCTATCTTTCTCTCGTGCTCTTGCGCTCTCTCCCACACACACAGATACACAGTTGTGAATACATTCTATTTTGCTCAAACATCACACAATTTATAGACAGTCCGTCAATGTGGCGTTTTTTTAAATTCCTACTTTAGAAATAAAACTAGTCTGACTTCAAACCAAAACACAAATAGATTCTGAGCAAGGCCTCACCCCTAGTAGATAGTAAGAACTGCCAATGCTGATAAAACCTTTCGTTCTGGCAGGACAGTGATTTGTAAGGAATTTGGGGATTTACATATTCATATTAATTCATTAAAACCTTTTATCTGAAGATTTAACAGCATCACAGGTTTGTCAGTACATCCTGATCAGTGGTGTGACCCTTTGATCTTTTACTTATAAATCCTGCGTCTGATCTCTTACTAACACCCGAAAAAGGAGTGAGGCTCTGAAAGCTGGTGTTTTCAAAGAAACTTGTTGGACCATAACCTGGTGTTGTGAGATTTCGCAGATGGACATCAATTGATTACATGGATCTTATTGTACAAGTGAATGTTTGTTCATTGTACAAATTATCTTGAGTTTATTAAACACATTCACCTCCTCCCTGACAACAGTCAAGGGGCATCACAGCACTGTCCCACATTCTCACTGACATTTCATCAGCAAAAGCTGGGAATTATCAGACTGACACCAAAGATGGTTAAACTCAGGCCAGTGTCAGTTACTGCACACAGAATCTGTATGGGTATGTTGTGTTTCTGTTTGTATTAATGTGTCTGTATGTATGTGTCAGTGTGTCTGCCTGTGTGTGTGCATGTTTCTGTTTGTTTGTGTGACTGTATGTGTGTGTCTGTATTTGTTTGTCTACGCCTCAGTGTGCGTCTATGTGTTTGTCTTTGTATGTCTCTGTCTTCATGTGTACATATGTGTATGTTTAAATGTATGTGTCTCTGCAACTGTATGTGTGTGTATGTAAAAATGTGTATGTGTCTCTCTCTGTGTCTGTGAATATATGGGAGTATAAATGAGTCTGTGTGCGTCTGTGTGTAAGTGTATGTGTAACTGTGTGTCTCTGTAACTGTGTGTATGTTGGAGTATGTATAAATGTGCATGTGTCTGTGCATATGTGTATGTATAAATATGTATGTGACTGTGAATGTGTGTGTGTCTCTACGTCTATGTGTAGGTCTAAATGTGTGTGTCTGTGTGTGTCAATCTCTGTCGAACTGTCTGTGTTTGTAGCTGTGTGTGTGTGACAACTAGTATATCTGAGTGTGTGTATTAGTGTGTGTCTCTATGTCTGTGTGTGTCTCTGTGCCTGTGTCACTGTGCAGTGGGTTGTCTTGTTCTGAGGATGAATCCGTTGAAATGGGGTTATTCTCCTTTCTCTCTGTTTATCTCTGTCATGTTTAAAGTTTTACAATGGTCATGTTGATGTGCGCCATATGTGTGTCTCTGAGTGTTTGTGCTTGTGTATCTACCTCTGGCTGCAGTGGGACTCACTGGAGGGAAGTTTGAATGAATGAATGAACGAATTAAAAAGTGATGAATCAAAGGCTCAGAGTCTCTCGCCCCACCCCCAACCATAATCCCGGCTTGTGTTTAAAGTGATACAATGTCACCCTCTGGTGGTCTCCCCACGCCACTACACAAGTGGCGGATTTTTTTTTTGGCGGGGGGTGAAATCATCACAGTTTGTCAATCTTTCGGGTGACATAGTTGTTTCGTTCTTCAAACAATGTCTCTGGAGACACAGAGCAGTTTTGTCCGATTGATGTTGCCCCTGAGATACGAGCAGAAAGAGAGATGAGGGGCGGCCAGTAGACGGTGACGTTGTATCACTTAAAACAAAAGGGACAACCAGAAGTGAGACGTCGGGCCTTTCTCTCTCCATCGCCACAACCCTCTCTCTCTTCTCTCTCTCTCCCTTCTTTCTGCCTCCCCCCGCCTTTCTGTCTCTCCCTCCCTCACTCTCTCCATCTTTCTCCCTCCCGCCTTCCCTCCATCTCTCTCCCTCCCACCCACCTCTCTCTCTGACTCTCTCTCTTCCTGGACTCTGGCCCACCATTAGGAAAGCTCCTGTTTGATGCGACTGTCGTTGAACGCCACTTTCCTGCCGGAAGGTTCGGAAGGAGGGAGCTAAATCGAAAAAGAGAAACAAATTGGGACTATGAGCAAAGACAGCTAACATTAGGAGAAAAAAGTGTCTGTGAGCAGCTTATTGTTGAGAATGTGATGCTTGAGGGCCCTGTCCACTTCCCTTCCATCATTTCACTGGCGATTGAAAGATTGGTTGCAAATTGACTCGACCGGGCATTTTTCTACCTTCTGTGCCCAAAACATTGCTGGGAAATTGCCCAATTGCTGGGTAGATGCCAGTGCTGTAGATATACTGGCACGGCTTCGTCCTTGGCCAGGCCAGTTCTGCAACATGATCCTTCAGTGTTATTGCTAGAAGGTTGTCAGCGCTGACAGCTTTTGTAATATCCACTTCCTTCAACCGTTTCCTGATATTACATGGAGTGAGTCAAATTATTTCAAGACTGACATCTGTGACACTGAGGTTCTCAGGAAGAGGTCACGATAAGAAGATACAAAAGGAACGCCTGTGTGATCTGCCTGTACTACACACAAAGCAAAACTTTCCACTGTATCTAGGTACGTGTGACAGCAATAGATCAAACCAAACCGAAACAAGGGGCATCAACTCGCAACTTCTCATTGAGGATGGAAGCAAATAGTTCTGCCTTGTCGGTGGAATGATGACCTATGTTCCCTCAGCATTGACTCTGGGAATATTTATGGAGCTGTCTCCTCCTGTTACTGCTCCAATTATCCACCTCCATTCACAGCTCCCCTCGGCAGGATTGCACAGCTCAGACCTGATCTGCTGTTTGGTGTACTCTTAGCTGTGTCAATCACAAGCTGCTTTCACTGTTTTTCCTTCAGCTGCCACAATGTTTAATCCCACCAGATTGACAGACTCAGCCTTTTCTGGTGGCAATGGCCTGTGGACTCACACCTCTAAATTTACCCCAACAGCGGCCTGTGGTCTCATCTCACACTGTTCCACAGGCAGCGACCTTCAGCCCTGACAACACACAGTTCCCCTGGCAAAGGCCAGGTATGCTACACCCACTTTGTTCGCCAACCATCAGGCTGCTGCGCCACTACTGCACTGTTATCTTAGCAACAGGCTGTGTCCTTACCCACAGTATGGTCCTGAGCAACATCCTGTTGCCCCAAACCAAACTGTGCCCCCAGCAGTAAAAGATGAGAGATGATTAGACGAAGAGAGGCATGGAGGGTGTGAGGAAACTGAGAGAGAGAGGGAGATTGGGAGGTAGAGAGAGTGCAAAAGGCAGAGAGAGTGAAGGAGAAAATGCGAGAGAGGGACAGTGAAAAAAGAGGGAGAAAAAACATGAGGAGACAGAGAGCGAGGGACATCATGATTAGATTCGGTGGGAGGTATGGAGTTTGATGGAACAAAGGGGAGAGATGAATTCTGTCGAGGCCACGTCGGAGTGGGTGACCCAGAGGTGAATGCAAGGACAGAGTGACTTAAACACAACTCCTGAGCTCAGCCCCGATTCCCATCCCCTTCCCTGAGGGCCAGGACCAGGGGCCGAATCTGTCTCTGTCCAGCTCAGTTTCTTTAATACAAAGACAAACAACAATATAGTTCACTCTGCTGCTTGGCACGTTTTAATGAACATTTTTATTAATTAGAAATTGAAGTTATAGATACAGTCAGTGGAATGGTCTCTTTTCTCACTGGCTCCTCAGTTGAGAGAAACATTGAAATGAGTCCCTGTAACCCCCTGTGGGATAGGTTTGGATAAACCAGCACGAGCCTCAGTCTGTTACCGTATCGACATGCTGCTTCATTGCTGAAACATTGAACTGAAATGAGAAAATCCTGGATGGATTAATTAATGAGTGAATTTGATTGATTGATGAATTTGGGTAAAGGGATATTTCAGCACATTCTTCAGCTGCTGCCTGAACTTAGTCTGGGTCACAGCATAAATCGCGGTGTTTGTGCAGCAACTGAGGAGCTGCAGCATGAAGCCCATTTCCAGCACAAACCAATCTAGATGCACAGACCGATACCCAATGAACCACATCCGGGCCCATATAGAAAACACCATTAGCGCCGACCATAACAGGATGAAATTGGCCGAGATCACAAACAGTAAAATGGCAGATTTGTTTCGATTTTTCATTTCTGTGTCACCCTGACCGTTCACATTGGTGTGAGCCCGGAGTCTCCTGCGGGCTCTGCTGGTCACTAAAATGTGTCTGACTGTGAAAACATTGAGCAGCAGAATCAGGAGAAATGGGAGAGCCGGGGTTAGAATGTGGTGGAGGAACTCGATTGTGACCCAGACACGGGATAAAGCAACCTCGACTGTTAGCTCACAAAACCAGGGGGAATTGCCCATCCAATAGCGAGCTGTGAGTATAAAATACCAGAAAATGTTCTTTAAACAGCTGAGAACAGTCACTGTTCCCAGAACCACAGCCGCCGTTTTCTCACTGCAATATTTACTTTTCAGCTTCTGGCAACAAATGGCCACAAATCGATCAAAGGTGAAAGTGACGGTGAACCAGACAGAACAGTCAGTGGCTGCATAAAGCAGGACGGCGTGGATATTACACACGGGGATGGACTGCAGGAAATCAAACTGGTCATCATAAACAATGGGAATGTGTCTCAATATCAGGTCGAGGATAATGACCAGTAGATCCGCCACTGCCATGGCCCCCAGGTAACGTCTGACACATGTAGACAATCCACAATCTTTATAAAGCAGGACATAGATTGTCACTACGTTACCTTTGAGGGAGGAAAACAAATAAAATATATATCAGCCTGGAGGCAAAGTTACCAGTTTGATTGAGGACCCAATGACATTTTCAAATGTATCACTGATTTATTGAAAAAAATGAAGCTGAAACAACAAATAGTAATGTCTCAATTTGTTTACAAGAAACGTAACGTAAAACACAAGAAGCACTCCCACCCCAAACACAGATAAACATCCAAAAGAACAGAGGGTTTATAGAACATTCTCACACACTCAATCACTTGAGAGCAGTCACACGTCACTTTTTACAGGTCCTAAGACAAAGGGTGAAGACGTTGCTGAAGGATTCTGTCCCAGTTTCTTGAAGACAAATGGAGGTTGGAAATTTCTGTCTTTTAGTCTTAATTGTGGTCAGTTTTCGGTTGTGAAAAAACATGAACACAGGGAAAATGTATTCACCCCTTTAACTGCCTGACGGCATTTTGAAACAGTGTCTCCTTCTCCCTGGAACGGGATCTTTTCCCTCGGGATCTAATCTTTTGCTCAATTAACTGACATCCAGCCGTTCACAAATAATGTCTGTTCCAGAATGTTCCAGGGAATGTCGGTTACAGAATGTGATGGAGTCATAAAGATCCACATCACAAAGGCCCTTCCGTCCATCAGTTTTGGTGAGACCCACTCAACCTCGCGGTGGAAATCTCTCCCCAAACTCAACTCAACTGGCAAACACAAATTAAAGGCATTGCCAGATCAGTTGAAGTGGTCAGTTATCTCACATTCTCAATCCACCTCACAGAACCATCCCAGACACCACAAACTCAGATGAAATATGTGTTCATCATGGAGCACTGTGCAGACCAGGCTAGTGTACCGCTCAATACAACCCGGCCGTCTGTCCAGAGTGGGACACTGTGCAGGCCTCGCCAGTTGAATAGATATCACTCCAGCACTGGGAACTGTGCAGACCACGCGAATGCATTGATCTATAAACTCGGACCAGGTATCTCTCCAGGACGGGGAGTGAACACCACTGAACTGATCTGTAAACCCGGGGAAGTTACCCTCCCAGCGTGTAGATCTGTACAACCACCCCAGTGCAGTGCTCGGTAACGCTGTGTTAATTCGCTGCCAGCCTGGAGAAACTTGCAGCCCATGCTGGAAGTGACAGGATGTGCGGCTCCCATCCATTTACAGCTCCATATCTCCAATGTGCCATGACAAGGGGTGCCATGGGTGTGAAAATCACTGCCAGAGAGAGATGGTAGGGAATCCATTTAAATATGAACAAATGGGAGGGGTTGGATATATAGACAGAGGGGGGAGATTGAGAGACAGTGTCATGGAAGGATGTGTTCACAAGTTTTAGAATGCTGAAATGTAAACATTTTGGTAGCATCTTGCAACATGGGTCAGTTTTTCAGGAAAGATGCGTGAATAGGATATTGCTGTGAGTTCAGATGATGGAGAGTTTTGAATGAGCATTTGTTCTGCATTTGTGACTGAGAGTGTGGTGAGCACAGACTTTGACTCATTGGGCTGAATTTAACAATAATTTGTCTCAGTGTCATTTTAATTGAGTGTGACAGAAGTTAGTCTGCAGGAGGCCAAGCTAGTTTACTGATATTATCATATCAAGTTCCCCTCATTATCTACCTCCCTCAGCACATGCCATTCCTCTCATTCAATGCCAGCCTGATTCTCCCACCCATCATGGCTGGTAATAGTTCCCATCTCCTGGATGGCCCGGGTACTCCATGATCCCTGGCGCAGGTGCCATATTTAAAAGGCCAATGGGCCCACAGTTGACCTTTCTCAGTCCGGAGCCGCCCTGCATGATTTCCCCGAGCCTGGCAGATAAGGGGCAACTGCACCAAGATTTGTGGAAAGGGACACGGAGGTCCTGGTCGGTGGGCTCGTACAGAGAAGGACCATTCTCTTCCCAGATGAGTTCACATGGCCAGACCCATTGAGAATGGTCTGAGCTCACCACCCAGCTCAGTGCACTATCTGCAGTCTGAAGAAATGCCCAGCAGTACAGGACAGGTATCAGTAACCTCCCCGGCTCTGCCGTGATCAGTGTCACCGTATTTTCTCTGCTCCCTCTCTCTCTCTCTCTCTCTGACTCCCTTTCTCTCGCGCCTCTGCTAGTCCTCTCCACTGAAAACACTGCATGGATTCAACACTGTTGACTGGCTCACTCCAGCCACCTCACCATTTCCAGCCACCGACACCATCACTAACAGCAGGACCACCCACTTTCGCTATCAATCCCTCCCTCCCTTTCTCTCATTCCAGGGAAAACAGCATGGAACAGAACAGAAAGTACCAAGCCGGGTGTTGGAGTTCCCGACATCAGTTCCGTCCACCCCTGTCCCTGTCATGCGGAGAGGAGCCTGGTACGAGCCGGAGAGAACCGGGACGACCCGTGTGGAGATACCAAAACATCGCCGTCCTAACAACCGAGTGAGGAGCAAAGTTCAGTGAAGGGTAATTCTCAGTTTAAACTCACTGTCAGTTCGATTTCCTCCTGGCACAGCTTAGAAGCCGAAGCCCTCATGCCATCTCCTTTTTATATCGAGCTGGTATGAATGGACTCCCACGATCTCCCACGGTAAATCCGTAATATTAACCAGAATTTAAGAAATCCAAACTTAGCTGAACTTTAAATGTGACGAAATTCTGGGCATGGTTTAGGTTTTGTGTACTGGGTAGCATCCATACCACTGAGGCAGATAGCTGGAATTGATTCCCACCCCTGAAACTGTGGTAATGTCCCCAGCTCTGGAACAGAAGTTCTGGATTCAAGTCATGCCTGTTTCAGAGGTGTGTCACAGCATGTCAGAACAGGTTAATGAGGAAACATACAGGAGAATAATTTTGCAGATTCAGGGGCTATTTCAGTGTGGTGGTAGTGTCTCCACCTTTAGGCCCAAAGGTCTAGATTCAAATCCCACAGAGGTGTTTAATAATATATCTGAACAATTTGTTTAAAATTATTTTAGAATTGTGAATTGATCGACGAGGAAGAGGTATCAGTTTTGAATTTCAGGGTTTAGGCAGAGAATGACCGAAAGCATAGCCATTCTTGTTGATTGGAGTAAAATTTGCACCTTATAGATATTTGTAAAATCATGAAGGCATGGACAGGGTGAATAGTCAAGGTCTTTTTCCCGGAGTACGGGAGTCCAAAATTAGAAGGCACCGGTTTAAGGTGAGAGGGGAAAAAACTTAAAAAGGACTTACAAAGGACGCAGAGGATGATACGTGTATGGAACGAAGTACCAGACGAAGTTGTGGAGGCTGGTAAAAATAACATTTGAAAGGCATAGAGATGGGTATATGAATAGTAAGGGTTTAGAGGGATATGGGCCAAATGTTGGCAAATGTGTCTAGATTAATTTCGGACATCTGGTCGGCATGGACAAGTTGGTCTGAATGGTTTGTTCCCATGCTGTACATCTTTATGATTCATTCATCCAATTGATCCAGATCTTTTTGTAATCTTAGATAACATTCTTCCCTGTCCACTATAAATCCAATCTTGGTGTCATCCGCAAACTTGCTGGTGGTGCCTTATATAATTCACACCTAAATCATTTTCATGAATGACAAACAAATGTAGACCCAACACCGATCTCTGTGGATCACCGCTGGTCATAAGCTTCCAGTCTGAGAAACAACCCTACACGACCACCCTGTCCCCTGCCATTGAGCAGAAATACACAGAAACACACGCACAGGCACATCGGGACGCAGACACAGTTGTGTCTTTAAGACAGGGGTAGATAAGTTTTGATTAATAAGGGGATCAAGGGTGACATTGAGAATACAGTAGAATTGTGTTGAGAATCATGTCAGGCATGATCGAACAGCAGAGCAGACTGCTCCAGTGTCTTATGATCTATGGTCTTAAGGTATCAGGAATATTTTCCCATGAGATCAGTGGAGGCTGAGATTGATAAATACTTTACTGAACAGAGTCAACGGGAATGTGGGATAGCTTCGAGGGGCTGAATGGTCACATCTGCTCCACTTTGCTGTGCTCTTTAAAGAGGATGTGACTTGCTGTGAGGTTAACACACTTTAAGGAGTCTCCCAATTAAGATTGAGATAAGGACATTACTTTCTCTATAATATTGTGCTGTCTGTAGTGTTTTCATCCCCAGGGAACATTGAAGACTTGGTTATTAATGATATTTAATGCTGACCTCAACTGACTTTTGATGATCAGCAGAGTCAATATTTATTGAGAATAAACAGAAAAGGAGTGTTCAACCAGAAACAGATCAGCCATGACCTTTCTAAATTGAGCAGCAGGCTCCAGGGTCCAAATGGCCAACTGCAGGTCCTACCTGATGTGTTGTTATCTCACTCGACCCCTTAAGTCTGTTGCACAGGTAAAGCAAGACCCATTCAGCCAGTCAGGATCATGATAGATAGGAGGATACCGTTCTGCCCATCTAAGCAGTCACATAGGAATAGAATGAAATATTCAGTCACAGAGTCATAGAGATACACAGCATGGAAACAGACTATTAGGTCCAACTCCTCCATGCTGTTCAGATATGCTGAATAAATCTAGCCCCCTTTGTCAGCATTTCTCCCATACCCCTCTCAACTCTTCCTATTCATATACCCATCCAGATGCCTTTTAAATGTTGTAATTGTACCAGCCTCCACCACTTCCTCTGGTAACTCATTCCATGCATGCACCTCCTACTGCATGAAACGGTTGCCCCTTAGGTTGCTTTGAAATGTTACTCCTGTCGCCTGAGACTATGCCATCACGTTTTGGACTTCCCCACACCGGGGAAAAGACTTTGACTCTTTACCCTGATTTACCATGATTTTATAAACCTCTACAAGGTCACCCCTAAATGACAATTGTTTATTTTATTGTGTAGTAACTGCAGCAATTTTTCCACACAGCACCCACAGCCAAAAATGACATTAATCATTATGATTATCTGTATTGGTGGTGTTGATAAAGGGACAAAAGTAAACCAGGCTAATAGGAAATCTCCCCTCCTCCTCAATACGTGTCCTGGGAAATTTGAGGACTGCATTCAGAGGGCAGACAAAATTTATTGCTGCATCTGAAAGCCAGCATTTTTGACAGTGCAGCATTCTACTCAAGTGTTAGTCTATATTCTGTCCTTGTCTTTTAATCGCTGAAGAATCAGTATCATTGACAGTACAACCTCGAAGTGATTATCTGACAACAAATGGCCTTAATGGTGAATTGCGGAGCTCGGAAACACATCGACAACCAGCTACACACCACAGGAGGAGGCCATGCAACCTTTCTAGGCTGCTACGCAGGAACAAGGAACCCTGGTTCGCTAAAATTAAATACAGAGCAGAAATAAGTACTTACTTTTACATTGGAAAGCTGTACCTAATGGAATTCCTCAGCGACCATACTGATTCTCTCCAATGTTGATTTGAATTACTAAATATCCAATATCACATCCTGCATCATAGATTCCAACCGTTTCCTTTCCGATATCAAGATAATTGGACTGCAGTTATCCCCACCTTCCCTTCTTCCCTTTGTAAATGGTTGGATAACGTTTACTACCTTCCAGTTATCGGCAATGGCTTCCACCCTTTGTGGAATGTACAGGAAAATAAAACAATTATCGACAGTGCAAAAATAATTCTATTGCTGCTTTCTTTTCCTGATATTTTGACATGAAGTACATCTGGTCCATCAGATTGAGCAATGCTCAATCCAGCTACATTTCCAAATACTGCCGTGTCATTGATATGAATTGACTTTACATCATTAGTTCCAAAAGTGCCATAATACCACTTCGTGTTTCTGGGAGATTTTCGGGATCTTCCTTCATGAAGACAGATGCAAAGTAACTGATTAGTTTATCTGCTATTTCCCTGTTCTCCACAATGAATTCTCCTCTCCCCATTGCTGATCTTCCACATGTAACCTTGCTTTTATATTGTTTTCTTTGAAGAATAGATAGTAAATTTAGGCAGACTTTGTGTTTCCTGTTCTTTTGAATCGAAGTTCTCTTTTTGATTTCTTTATCAGTTTCGTGGTCCTCCTTTTCTGGGTCATAAATTTCTCAGAATTCTCAGGTTTCCATAATATCTGGAATTCCTCTGAAATCACTTCCGTTGATTTAATACAATCTTTAAATTCTTATGTTAACCATTGTTAGTCACTTTCCCTTTTTTTGCGGTTTGTACCTAAGAGAAACATATGCATTTTTTAGACTTTGCAGTATTTCTAGAAATAACATCGATTGCCTGTTTGCCACTAAATTTTATATTGTACTTTCCCAGTTCATTACAGGTAACTTGACAATCTAGCCTCATGGATTCCATGATGTTTGACAGCAACGTTTAAAAATTCGATTTTTATGCAGATGCCATGTAATATGCAATATATTGCTGTTACTATTTTTCAAAAGCTGCTTCAGAGAAAAGTTATTAATTAGCTCTTCTGACCACATAACACCAAAGTCAAAATTACCTGGTCTCTGGTTTGGTTCACAACATACTCTTCAACCTACCTCATATACACGCATGGATTTTATTTTTCACGGCATTAGCAGTCACTTAGTTAACGCAGTTTAGATGCACCTTGAGGTCATCCATTATTACTGCTGCATCCACAATACTTGCATATCTAATTTTCAAAGCATAAGATGCACAAAATTTGTGCTACAGTTTTTGTTTAGATATATAACATACTAATATTTGCTTCTACTTGCTATTTGTGTAAGCTCCACCCAAACTGATTCATTGGAATCTGAGGAATGTAGCCTGTGGCGTTATTAGTGATGGACTTGGACAAGATAGTGAGGCTCGCCTTAACGCTGAGATGATCTGAAGAATCATCCAGAAATATAGGACTAGTATCAATAACCATTTCATTTCTGTCAGTATAAGTGCCGCTACTTCACACCCATTCTATACCTGTTATAGCACCTAGCTCTGAACAAGGTTCACACTCTTTCACCAAATAAGACTCAAACTCTTACCACTCCCACTACTGAACGCAATACCCTCCTTGCCTCACTTTCTCTGTCACCTAGGCAATACCTCTGCAAAAATAACACTGCATGGATTCAACACTGTGGACTGACTCACTCTGGACACCTCATCATTCGCCCAACCTTCACCAGCTCTTACAGCAGTACCCTCCTTTCACCTTTACTCACTACCTCCCTTTCCCTCATTTAAGGAGAAACAACATGTAATAGGACAGAAGGAGCCAAGCTGTATGGAACAGTGCCCGACATCCGTTCTTTTACACTCGCCCTACGCCCCCCTCCCCATTGTTGACCGGACCCTGGCACAAGTTGGAGATGACCAGAGCGACTCTTGTGGAAATTCTGAAAGATCGACTCTCCACCAACTAAGGAGCTTTGTTCAGTGAAGGACAATTCTCACATTAAACCCACTGTCATTTCCGATATCAGTTGTCTCACCCCCAAAACAGATGTCTCATTGCACAGAGATGCAGGCACAGGAATACACAGAAACATCGGTAAACACCCCAATATAATAACACACGCAAAACATGCACGGAGATACACACACACACACACACACACACACAAACACACACACATACACACAAACACGCACACACACGCGCACACACACGCACACATACACGCACAGAGAGAGAGAGAGAGTGAGAGAGACATATACAATCACGCGCAAATAGACATAAACACACATAGAACCACACAGGCTGATAAGCAGACGGATAGCCATAGACGCAAATACACAGACACATAAACACATGGACAAAGAGACACATGCACACATACAGACACAGAGACACAGACACTCGTGTCTTTAAGACAGAGATAGATATATTTTTTCAGTAATAAGGGAATCAAGGGTTATGGGGGAAGCAGGAGAATTATGTTGAGAAATATGTAAGACATTATTGAACAGCATATCAGATCTGATTGGCCAAATGGCCTAATTCTGCTCCTTTTTCATGTTTCCGTGGTGTTATGCTATCTGAAATTCTCTTTCCAAGAGAGCAGTGAAGGCTGAGTTTGATGCATGTTTGATTGGAAAGAGACAGTGGTAATGTGAGTCAGGGTTTGAGAGCCAAATGGTTTATGGTTGTTCTAATTATTTTGTCCTTATGTCTCAGAAGAGTTGGCGACTTGATGTTAGATGAACACATTTTTAACGTAACAGGTCCCCCATTGAACTAAGGATGTCCCTTCCTCTTTATTGTTGTGCTACCTGTGGTACCCTCATCCACAGAAAGCAGGGAAGACTCGGTTGTTGAAGATATTCATGGCTGATCTCAGCTGATCTTTGCTGGACTGGACAGTCAATGTTTATTGGGAAAAAATAGGAAAGGGACTGTCAGACACATTCAGATGGTCAGACACAATCTGATCAGCCATTAGCAACCAACTGCTGCCCCTAACTCATGCATTGTTCTCTCAGATCACCCCTCACGGCTGTTACAGAGGTACAGTACCTCTCCATTCAGCTGGTCAGGATCGTTACAAACGATCCGTGTTCACCATGGGGGTCAGAAGCTGGTGGGAATCCTTAACTGATTTAGAACGAAGGTATTGTGGCTGTTTCCGGGATTGCAGATAACGCAGCAATCACTGCAGGATCACACATCCACTGCATATTAATGTGGTGAGACTTTATTCAAAGCCTTTCCCTCTCTCTCTCTCTCTCTCTCTCTCAATTGACTTAGGGAGTGTGGGTGGGATGGGAGAAACATCCTCAGAGGCAATTAAACTATCCAGAATCATGCATCCTGAGTAAATAAAAAAGTAAGTCATGGAATTTATCACTTTATCAGTGTCTGTTTAGAACATAATTATAGCCCACAACCCTCAAGTTTCATTTTAATCACCTTTTATTTTCTCACGGTGCTACAGATTAATCTTCACTCACTCCTCATGGTACCATCATCCCAGAGATTAGCCTGGTGAAGCTCCTTTGCATTGTCTCCGTGGCAAGGATATAATTCCTTATAAAAGGGAGAAAACCTGCCCAAAATTCCCAAAATACTGCCTCAGTAACACTCCCAGGTTGATCGCAATAGTTTGTTATCCTTACTCATCCATCTACAAAACAGACAACAACAGGAGGACACAATATGACCTAACATACCGGCCACACTGCCCTACAACAAGAGCATATCGGAATTGACAACAAGACTCCGAAGACCACGAGGAATCATGGTAGCCCACAAACCCAAAGCCACTCTACGACAAACGCTTATGAGCGTTAAAGACCCTATTCCCACACCATGCAGAACGTAGGTGGTTTACAAAATACCAGGCAATGAATGCCACAAATATTGCATCGGACAGGCAGGAAGGAAATTGGCCATCAGACTATATGAACATCAGCTAGCAGCAAAACAGCACGATGAACTCTCCTTAATATCTGTATATGCAGACAATGAAGGCTATCAATTTAACTCGGGCAAGGTAACCATAGGAGCTCAAGCCAAACATAGACACGCACGGGAATTTCTAGAGGTACCGTTTCTCCATCCATACTTCATTCAACAAACATACAGAGTTGGACCCCATGTACAAACCCCCTTGCAGATCAAAACCGGAAATGACAGCACTCACCATAACGGACCAGACAGTATAAATTCCAAGCGGTGTAGAATAACATCGTTTCACTGGAGGATCCACTGATGATGTTACCTGGTATAGTGAGGAAACACCTGAACAAAAACAAGCCAGCTTGGCAAACAAGTCAACAACCTCATCCACAACCCAAGCTACAGATCTTAGCAAAAACTTAGGCATCTCTGCTTATTTCCAGTGGCGGGTAAGGCCATTCCTTCTCTATGCACTGCGACTGACATAGAATGTAAAAGTTCCTTGCATATGTATGTCAGCATCAGTAAAGCCAGCACCAGAGTTACCTATGGAGATGAACACCTCTCTCAAGGAGAGACTCAGTAAGAGAGAATGCCCTTGAAATAGGGAATTGCCACATACCTGAATGGAAATGGATTGTAGGAATATGGTAAACAGGCAGAGGAAGGGAGCTATCTTTGCTTTTGTTCTACTTTCATGTGATATATGCAGCCCTGGTCATGCCAGTATGTTATACCTATCTTGAACTGTGTGGCTGGTTCAGCTGTTCTACATAACAAGAAAGAATAAACCAGTTTGCTGTGGGTGTGCAGTCACATGGAAGTCACATGACCAGGGAAGGATGACACATTGCCTTCTCTAAAGGACATCTGCTTGGGCTTTTTTTAAATAACAAAGATTATGGTTTCATTTAAATGTCGCCAAATTCCTTTATGAGATACCAACAGACTTTTATTCTGTGTCTCTAGATTATGAGTCAATGACTTGAGCATAAGGCCCTGTCTTCCCGTCTGGCAGATTCTGTGGAGAGAACGAGTTAAACATCTCAGGTGTAATTATTTTGTAACAGAAGCATAGTTGGAAGGGACTTGAAAGCTTTATCTGGATTTAATAAAGTTACAAATGATGGCTTATTCTGAAGTTGCATTGAGGCTGAGGAGGAGACTGGGATATCATGATGGTGGTAATGGAAAAGAGTGGTGATGGGGAGGATATGAAGACGTAAATCTGTGCAGGAAAAAAAAATGGTCATGGAATTTGGGAAAAATCTGGTTCCTCCTCGCATATTGGTGAGTAACCTTTAAATAGTAATCTGCTGGTTATAATTTGGAAGGGATGGCATTTTTGACTGGAACTGAAAATGTTGAATTCCACCTTTCCAAAATTTACATATCATGAGAAGCAAATCAGTTCAACCCGGTTTAATAGACGCAGAGACTTACCAGGAACACCAACTATAACAAGGATGGGATAGTAACCACCTTGAATAACCATCAGTACATCATGAATCCGCGATGCTAATGATATCCAAGGCTGAGAAAGCCAGTAAAGACCCAAGGATAAACTCCTGTCCATTGTTGGAATATTCCAGTCGATTGTTCTCAGATTCTGATCTCTCCTCCCCCTCTCTGTGGAGCTGCTGAACCCTGTTAGTGCTGTAGGTGATGCTCCCGCTCATGCTATGGGATAACACTTTGAAGGAAGTCCCTTATTTATAGAACAGGCAAACCCTCCAGTGACACATTTAGGATCCACAGAGACTGACATTGATAGCAAACACTGAACAAACAGCTCCAATTAACCCCTTTCAATTCAATAATGGTTTATTCAAATTCAAAATAACGTTTACATTTTGCACATTTTGAATGGGACATGTGAGGATGACTGAGGGAAGGAATGTTAGAGATGGTCAACCAATTGTGCGAAGTCATTCAACCTGCTTTGGATATGGGAGTAATGTCAAAGGATTGTCAGAGCATAAACATGCTTATCTGTTCATTAACATCCTGTAACTACTGATCAGTCATGACAATATCTGTAGCATATTGAAAGAACATTGATAGTCCATAATCTGAGGGGAACATTTGCCTAAAACAACAGATAAATGGTATGGATATGTTAACAGAGAACTGTACCTGATAAACACAGTTCAGATTGTTATTCCAAGATCAGAGAGGGCAGGTGAGGGTTATGCTGTTGATGTTATTGATGTCAATGGACTGTGATGGAGCATCATTTATTGGACATTGAGGAAAGTGTGATTTTTTTCTATTCATTTGTGGGAAGTGGGCGTCGCTGGCTGGCCAGCATTTCTTGCCCATTCCTAGTGGCCCTTAAGAAGGTGGTGGTGAGCTGCCTTCTTGAACCGCTGCGTTCCTCCTGCTGTTGGTTGACCCACAATGATTGTGAAATTAGAGAATATACAGAAAACAGAGAATTGGAGGACACAGCTGTTGAGACTAGAAGGAAGGACGATGATATTTCCCAGTCATCAGTCTTGGAATATTACTCTTTATAACTCATATGAAGAGCAGATTCAATGATACATCTACAATGAGAAATGAGGAGAAACAATATTAATGAAATGTATTTATTCAAAATCAAATACAAGACAAAATGACTTTCTGTACATACCAAAATATGGAAGGTACAAAGAGATAAGATTATTATAATGCACTCATGATATTGAGCTATATGAATTGAAATGTGGATTACAAAATCATGTAAGTGGTGTGCAAAATTTACCAATCTGATACTGATTTCCCCTTTGTCAGTGATCCTCCTCGCTGACATTCTCTTCCCCAATCTCTCACACAGTGATAATTGGAGCTGCAGATGCTGGAGAATCCGAGATAACAAGGTATGGAGCTGGATGAACACAACAGGCCAAGCAGCATCATAGGAGCAGGAAAGCTTGACGTTTCGGGCCTCGACCTTTCATCATTTTTCTGATGAAGGGTCTTGGCCTGAAAAGTCAAGCTTTCCTGCTCCTATGATGCTACTTGGCCTGCTGTGTTCATCCAGCTCCACACCTTGTTCTCTCACACAGTGTGTATGTTATCAGTTCTTGCAGCTGTTGGTCCAGTCTATTTGAACAAATCAGCCTTCTCCCTGGAGTAACTCTATTTGGCTGGTTGGATTCTGTTTAGCGGTTAGCAACTCAGCTCTGTGGTATTATTGGAGATCTATGATCTGGGATAACAGCCAATATCAGCAGAGTGCTCTCAGGGTACGGCATCAGATAAAGTGTTTGCAGACCATGGGTATTTGTAAATAAAATTTCCATCTTTTGTCTGAACCTGTCTATCTCCTCTCATTCTGTTTTCTGATTTTTTTTAACTTCCACCTCTTCTAGCATCCCTTTCTCTCTGACTCGGTCTGTCGCTCCCCTTTCTCTCCTCTCTCACTTTATCTCCCTTCACGTCCTTTCTCTCTGTTTATCTTTCTTTCTCTCTTCCTCTCTGAGTCCATGTCCACATATTTTCTCTGTCTCCAAATTATGCAGTTGGATAGCTCATGGACCACTATGGGCTGATTGGTGTCCAACTGTGCTGTATTAATTCTGAGGTTTTCTGACGCACAAAAAAAAACTTTAGATGGCTGGAGAGAAAAGCTGGTCCAATGATGGACACAGTGCGCAATCATCCATTATCTCCTCCTGTTCTTCTGAAGTGCAGCTGCTTCAAAATGCCTGTTAAAATCGATTGAATGAAATTTGAGTCGGGGGGAGGATGTTCATCAGAGAATATTTCAATCAGGAATTAATGAAGAATGAGATTGCAGAATAATACAAGTAATAAAACAAGAACACAGCAGCACAAGAAATGAGAACAGAAAAGAACTTATCATTGCAAGTAATTCCAAGTTCAACTTCTTGATGTGACAAGTTGTCTGATTTGAACATAAACAGGAAAGCAGTGTTTCTGATTCCAAACATTACGTAAGAAAAGATTCAGCATCTTCACTTTACACTTTCCTATAAGTAGAAAGGTTTTCAATATTCCACAATTTATTCTTGCTGAGCACTGTGATAAATTTCACCGACGGTGTTGAGTTCAATGACACTGGCATCACAAGATTGATCCTTTAAAAATAACAGGCTGAAAATGACAATCATCGTCGAGACAATGTGCTCCCGGCAGATGAGACTCACTGATGGCACCATGCATTCAACACATTATTGGACTGCTGGCTGATACTGAATCCTGCCAATATCTGTATCATAGGGCTTACCATTGACCTGAACGTGAAGTCGAAGTGAAATAAAAATACATGGTACAAGAGCAGGTCAGAGGGTATTAATTCTGCAGTGAATAATAGATGAAAGGACCATTAGGACATGAGAGAAAGCAATATATTTCAGACATTTGGCACATTGAATCAGCTCCAACATTCGATCATTGCTGATATGTTTCTAATCCCTATTCTCCTGCTTTCTTCCATAACGTGTGATCTGCTCACTAATGCTGCAAGTGTACAAAACGCTAGTGTGTCCTCACTTGGAATATTGCGTACAGTTCTGGTCGCCCCATTACAGGAAGGATATGGAAGCATTGGAAAAAGTGCAGAGGAGATTTACCTGGATGTTGCCTGGTCTGGAGTGAAGGTCTTATGAGGAAAGGCTGAGGGACTTGGGTCTGTTCTCATTGGAGAGTAGAAGGCTAAGAGGAGATTTAATAGAGACCTACAAAATGATCAGAGGATTAGATAGGGTGGACAGTGAGAGTCTTTTTCCTAGGATGATGACGTCGGCTAGTACGAGGAGGCATGGCTGAAAATTGAGGGGTGATAGATTTAAGACAGATGTCAGAGGCAGGTTCTTTACTCAGAGAGTGGTAAGGGCGTGGAATGCCCTGCCTGCCAATGTAGTTAACTCAGCCACATTAGGGGCATTTAAACAGTCCTTGGATAAGCATATGGATGATGATGGGATAGTGTAGGGGGATGGGCTTAGATTATTTCACAGGTCGGCGCAACATCAAGGGCCGAAGGGCCTGTTCTGCGTTGTATTGTTCTATGTTCTATGTTCGAATGAAGAACCCATTTATCTCTGTCTTCAATAATATTGCCTGCACAACTTTTTTGTGGCAAAATGTTCCACAGATTCACCACAGTCTAGCTGAAGAAATCCCTCTTCATCTCAGTTCTAAAGGGTCATCACTTCAATCTGAGGTCGTGCCCTTGCATCATATTCTCTCCGACGAGTGGAAACAATTTCAACATGTTCACTGTATCCACTGTATTCTGTCAGTTCCAATCAGACCCCTCCCCTTATCTTTCTAAACTCCACTGAGTACAGACACAGAGTCCTCAACTGCTCCTCATATGACAAGCTGTAATCCCCAGGGTCATTCTGGACTTTATCCAATATCAGCACATCCTTCCCTGGATACAGTGCCCAAAACAGCTCACAATATTCCAAATGCAGTATGACCAGGGACTTTATAAAGCCTCAGCAGTACATCTCTGCTCTTGCATACTAACCCTCTTGAAATTAATGGTAACATTTGCATTTGACTTTCTAATTACCAACTGAATCTGCACATTAACCTTAAGAGAGAACGAGGACTCCGAAATCCCTTTGATTTCATGAAGCTTTTCAGAATGTAGTGTATACTCTATTCTGCCAACCAAAGTGCATAATCTCACATGTTCCCACAGGGTGCTCCATTTGCCACTTGTTTGTACACTGTCCAAGCCTGTCCAAGTTTTTCTGCAACCTCCCCATTTCCTCAACATCTCCTGTCCACCCAACTGTTATTGTATCATCTGCAAACTTTGAAAAAATGCCCTCTGGTCCTTCTTTAAAATTATTCATGTATATGGCACCTCGTAAGTCCCTAAGGACTGTCCACCATTCACAAGGTACAACACTCAGGGTGCTCGACGCCGTTCAGGTTAAAGCAGTGGGCTGACTGGAATCACATCTGCAAAATATTCACACTCTTCCCCAGTGGCACCCGGAAGGAGCACATCCTGTCCCCATTTTGGTGTGAATTTACTGCATTATGGTGATGCAGAACTTGATGGAGCATGGTCCTGGTTCTATTGATGCCTTTCTGTCTCGACACAAACTATGTGGTGCTCACACCAACCAGTATTGCCATGTGTTGATGATGACTGAGGTAGGTGGGGGTGGGAGGGAAGTCGAGAATGAATGACTGTGTGACTGTCAATAATTGGGGGCTAATGCCTGCCCCGACAGCCCTGGATGTGCCTGTGCCTGCTGTCACGCTGCAGATGTCCGATCAGTCTTCCTGGCAGTCATCCCAAGGAAAGCATTGGCTCTGACTGTGTCCCGAGCCGAGCATTCAGATCCTGTGCAGACCAACTGGTGCGAGGTACTCACCAACAACTTCAACCTCTCCCTCCTCCAAGCTGAAGTCTCCACCTGCTTCAAGAAGACCACCATATATCCCCTCCCTTTAAGGGAGGGAGAGACACAGGCTCTAGAGACTGACTTCCCATCATTAACTCATTGCCCAGCCTCTCAGAAACTAAATCCTGGGGGCCGTCAGAAAGCATTTGCCCTTCAATTCTATTTGAAATCTGTTCCTATTCTCTGGGTTTGAAGTAAAGGGGAAGTGCCAATAATTGAGTGAGATTTTGGAAGCCAGTCAGTAATGGGATCTCATTTGTTTCTGTTTACTTTTGTTTAAAACCAACTTAACTTTGATTCAATCAATTTCTATCTCTCTCCTTCTCTCTTCTTCGGGGTTTCTGAGAGACTGAAGCTGGGACACAGGGAGAGGGAGACACACAGGCTCTGGGAGTAGGGATGAATCCAAGACTTTGGAGTCAATAACTCTTCTGTCCTACCCTTCAAACAGAAACACTGGTGCAGTTCTGAGGCAAAATGAGACACCTTCGCGTGCCCCGTTCTCTGGGTTTAATATCAGGGGCGATGCTGGGTGGGGGAAGAACGTGGGTGGGTGGTGGGGGAGGGATGGGTGGTGAAGGAGATACTGTTTGATTTTGTTAGTTCTTCTCTTTATTTGTTCACTGTTAGGGTTAAATAAATAAATTATTACTTGCTACTTATAAAGTTGATATCAGACATTTTATTTCATTTAGTCTCTCTTTTTAACACATCATTCACGGGGAGGTGAGCTTTTCTAGGTGACTCGGGTTTAATCGCTAGAGGGGAATCTCTACTCCCTCCGTAATGGACTGGGGCTTCTATTTTGTTTTATTTTTCTATTTTTGATGTCTTTCTTCCCTCTCCAACAAAATGGGGTCTCAAGTCTGGGATCCGGTCAGTTCATGTACGGGATCTGAATGGATATGAACGTATTTGGACAGATTTAAACACTGTGGGAAATTTCCGTGCTCGGTCACGAAATGGAACTTAGGTGAGAAAAGTCTGTTTAATTTTGGTTACTTGTTGAGGGTAAAATTAAATGTGAGGGAAATGGCTCTTAACATTACTAAAGAGTTTCTGGGGTTTGGAGATGCTTCATAAATTTGCCAAGAAAATTTAGGAAGAGAGAGGAAGGATATGTTTTTAGAATTAGCATGCAGGCTAAAATTGGATTCAAGGAAATTGGGTAGAAGGAACGCTGAAATTCTAATAGAGTTGGTCAAGAACTTAGGTTTATCAGAGAAACAGGCAAGTGCAATGGAATGAGAAAAAAAATGCAACTGAGACAACTGGAGTTCGAGAATTAAAGGGAAGAGAGTTTGAATTATGGTTGAAAGTGGAAGAGAAAGAAAGGAAAAGAAGAACCATGTTGGAAGATAAAGAAAGGCAAAGGCTGTTCGAGTTGGAAAAGATGAAGTTGGAACTTGAAGCAAAAGAATTTCAAATGGCAGAAGGAAAAGTACAAGCTGGAAGTGAGGATGAGCAAACTCATCATAACCAACAGCCTAATGAGGATATATACAAATATATCCAAACATTACCAAAATTCGATGAAAAAGACATAGAAGCCTTTTTACCATTTCCTTTCAGGAACTGGCCAGGGACTCTATGGGTAACAAGGTGTGGAGCTGAATGAACACAGCAGGCCAAGCAGCATCATAGGAGCAGGAAAGCTTGACTTTTCGGGCTTAGACCCTTCATCAGAAAATTTATGATGAAGGGTCTAGGCCCGAAACGTCAAGTTTTCGTGCTCCTATGATGCTGCTTGGCCTGCTGTGTTCATCCAGCTCCACACATTGTTATCTCGTACTCTCCAGCATCTGCAGTACCTATTAACTCTATTGGTAATGTTACTTTTGACCACATTTGTAGGCAGGGCAAGTGAGGTGGTTGCAGCGCTGTCAGATGTGGTGTCAAGAGATTATGGAGATGTCAAACAGGTTATTTTGAGTGCCTATAAATTGGTACCAGAAGCATATCGACAACAGTGGAGAAATATAAGGAAAGAACCTGGTCAGTTCTATGCCGAGAATGAAATAATTAAACATAATAACTTTGATAGATGGGTGAGAGTATTCAAGACAGAAAAGACATATGAGGGCCTTAGAGAGATTATTCTGTTGGAGGAGTTTAAAAACTCATTTCCAGAAGTGATAAGAACTCATGCTGAGGAACCAAAAGTTCAAACACCAAGAAGAGCTGCTGAGGTGGCAGATGAATACATATTAGTGCATAAATCGAAATTTAGCTCCGACAGCAATTTCATTCCGTGAGGGATGTAAATTGGGAAAAAAAGGGGGGATCCTTCAAGGAAAAAAAGCAAAGTGTAAAACACTGTGACCAGTTTACCAGAGGTGAAAAAATAAATCCATGCGGGTGAAAAGGAGGCAAGAGGCATCAGGTGTTTACACTGTCATGGAGAGGGATACGTAAAATTACAGTGCCAGTGGTTTTAAAAAGGCACCGGGAAAAGGTGTTTTCACTGTCATAAGGTGGGACACACATAGCCACAGTGCTGGTAGCTGACGAAAGGCACTGGGAAAAAGGATATGGTAAGTGAGGCTAAACCAGTGCGATTAGTTGAGATAGTGAAGGAAATCCCAAAAGAACCTCAAGCAGCTGCAGGAGGGCGCGACGCCGAGTCACCGACTGGATAGTAAAATGGCGCCTGACCTCTACAAAGGTTTCACCTCTGTGGATAAGTTTTACTCAGGAAGAAAAGGGGGAGGGGGTAAAGAAGTAAAAATATTGAGGGATATGGGAGCTTATCAGTCTCTATTTGCAAGAGATGAAAGTATTTGCACTCCTTCTGAAATGTTACTTGAGACAGTGGTAATCTGTGGAACAGATGGAGAGAGATTTATCTTTCTCCTGTGTAAGATCAGGTTGAAAAATCCTATCAAGACTGGGGAAGTGACAGTGGGAGCAATTAAAAGAATATCGATTCCAGGAATACTGTTAGTTATTGGAAACGACCTAGCAGGATCAAAGGCAGGAGTCACACTTCTTGTAGTGGAGAAGCCAAAGGAAAACCAGGGGCCAGAGCAGGTAAAAGAGAAATACCCTGGAATTTTTCTGGAATGTGTGGTAACAAGATCCCACAGTCATAAGTTACAGCAAGAAGGGAAAAAAACAAAACTAAACAGGAAGACGAAGGTCCAGTTAGCTGCCCTGTTTGATGAAATGGTAAAGGAAAAATCTGAACAGGTAGAGGGTCAGGCAGAGGTGTTTAGTTCTGATGATTACTGGAGTTACAACAAAAAGGTGAGACAATGAAATATCTATGTCATAAAATCTACTCGGAAAAGGAATCAAAACGTATTCCAAATGGTTATTATCTTCAGGTTAGAATCTGAAGGCAAAATTGGAGACTGCAACAGGTTCATGCAGAAGAGAAATGGGTGGAAGTGCACCAAATTTTGTTGCAGGTAGCATACAGAGAGCAAGTATTGCGACTAGCACATGAGTTACTGATAGAAAGTCATTTGGGAGTGAGGAGTAGTGAGGTTAAAATACTAAAGCAATTCTATTGACCTGAATTATATAAAGATGTGGTTGAATTTTGTCATTCCTGTCATACATGTAAAATGGTAGGAAAGCCACAGGCTGGAATAAAATCAGTGCCTTTGGAATGGAAACTGAGGAAAAGGTATTAGTTACTGCCACTCAGAACGAGGCACATCAAAATACAAATTATCTGATAGTGCCTCAACGTAAATTAAATGGTAAGGAACTTCTTAGAAAATGGGATAGGACAGTGAGCTATCCGTCTGAGGAACAAGGAACTGAATCGAAAGGCTTGTTGCAGCAATATGAGAACATATACAGGAATAGAATGGGAAGGAGTAATTCTATCCTGCATGAAGATGATGTGGGTAATGCTGTTTGGAAGAAAAACAACAACACTCCTACAGGTTTAATCCTTTTGAAGCCACACAGGTATAGAAAGAAGTGGAAGTGATGCTTCAAAAAGACCTCACTGAGCCAAGTCAAAGCGAATGGAGTTCACTGATCCTGTTGGTTGCCAAACTACATGGTACTCAACGTTTCTGCGTGGATTATTGGAAGGTCAATGCCATAACTAAATTGGATTCATCCCCAATTCTAATGCTGGAGGACTGTGTGGGAATAAAATTGGTCAAGCCACTTACCTCACCAAGTCGGACTTACTTTGTGGTTAATGTCAATTACATTTGTCAGAGAAATCAAGAGAAGTTTACGTGTTTGTAACCCCAATTAAATGTAATGCCTTTTGGTCTGAAGAACGCGCCAGGCACGTTCCAAAATCTTATGAACAGTGTTGTGGCAGGTTTGACTAATTGTTCTGTCTATGTAGATGACTTTGTGATCTTTAACCATTCATTGAAATATCACATGGTACATTTGGCAAAGCTCTTTGAAAGACTGTGGGAGGAAAAACTGGTTGTAAATTTAGCAAATTCTGTATTCGTGAAGGCCAAAGTGATGGCCTTGGGACACAACATTGGACATGGAAGGATGAGTCTGATGAATGCGAAAATGAAGGCCATTGAGGAATTTCCAAGATCATCCTCGAAGAAAGAGGTGGTCCAATTTTTGATCCTGACTGGTTTCTACCGGAAGTTCATACCAAACATTAGTTGAACCGTCGTGCCGCTGATGGATTTACTAAAGACGAACATGAAATTTCGGTCGACAGAACAATGCCGGGAGGCATTTGAGAATTTAAAAGCCGTATTAACCACAGCACCAGTTTTAGCAACGCCAAATTTCTGAAAACCTTTTAACATCACTATCAACTCCAGCAGTGTAGTGGTTGGAGGTGTGTTGATGCAGGAGGATGATGGTAGGATTGCAATGCCAGTTGGATACTTATCAAAGAAACTTAACATCCACCAGATAAAATATTCCACCATTGAAAGAGAGTTATTGAGTTTGGTACTGGCCTCGCAACATTTTAACGTTTATGTTACAAACAATGCATCAGAGACAGTTCTGTATACAGACCCAACTGTCTCACCTTTTTGAAAAGACTGAAGGACAAGAATACAAGAACATTTCAATGGGGTTTGATATTGCAGGCTTTTAATTTGCAGATTGTACATGTTGTGGGTCGTAGAAGTATTACTGAAGATGCGTTATTGTGAGTTTAAAAGAAAACATGTAGATAAGATGGAACGGGTACGGCTCAATATTATATATGTATCAAGAGAATTAGTACGGAAGTTGTAACATTCGATTATCTCGTGTGTATCTCGTGATAACGGTATTAAGATTTTTTAAAAAAAGAATGATATTTTTGATTTTTTTTCTTATGGGGGGAGGTGTTATGAGGTTGTTGAGAGGAGTTGTGAAGTGGAAGGCAGGAAGCTAGAATTTGTTTATAGAAGTGGTAAGGGAGAAGAATGCAGTTACTTTAATGGGTAAAGTGCTTATCTAAGCTTGAAGAATTCTGCAGAAAAAAATGTGTCTGTGTGTAGCTGAAGATGTACAGCCAATTCTGAAATTGGAACATATATCATTTGGCTGTGTTATTGTAAGCCTTAGGCTTGTTTTGATGTTTTGGCAACTGGCTAGAATCTGCCAATTGACTTGAACAAGGACTTAGCGATTGAAAGCCAGATGAATTAAAAACTGATGGTTTTGACAACCTCAGACCAATGCTATTTTAGGAAAATTGAAATAGCATTTAAGCTATATAAGAAGAGCTTCTTTTTGAAAATCGGGATAAGATTGAAGCACCATTGAGAAATAAGCATCCATTTTTCACAAGAAATTACTAAGCACTCTAAGAAAGCAGTCTCACTCGATGAAAAGTACCATAGCACTTCGGGCTAAGAGCACTCACAGAAGACTTCAAAGAGATAACATTCTTGACAGCTGGGTCAGTGGAAGAAAAGTGCTTATGACTTGAGGATAACAAAAGAAAGGCTTGTAGACTTTCAGAGATTATATTTTAATGTATTTTTTTATTACTTGGGTTTGTATAAGTTGAAATTGTTTACTGGAACAGCATACCAGTACAATTTAGTTCAAGTAGAGAAGAGTTTGTAGTAAAGGGGAAGTTTTTTCGTTTGTTAGGAGTTGTGTTAATTTGTTCACGGTTATGGTTAAATAATAAATTGTAACTTGTTACTTATAAAATGAATGTCAGGCATTTTCTTTCATTTAATCTCCCCTACTCCATAGGTTTGGGGGCTCAAGTTCAAGATCTGCTCTGTTCGTGTATGGGATATGAACGGATCTGAATGGATTTTGACAAACTTAAATAGAGTTGGTGATGAGTATCATAGATCAGGTGAGACAAATTTGTTTAGTTTCGATTACTTGTCGTTGGTTAAGTCGAAAGTGAGGGAACTGGCTCTTAGCGTTAATAAAGAGAATCTGGGATTTGAAGATGCTTCCCAAATTTGACAAAAAATGGTTACATAAACAGAGGAAGGATACACTTTTAGAATCAGCAAACAGTTTAGAATTGGGTTTACAGAGACAAGAGGAAAGCTGAAATTGTAAAGGGGTTAGTCAAGCATTTGGGTATTCCAGAGAAATGGGAAAGTGCAGGGGAGCTAGAAAAAAATTAAATTGCAAATAAGACAGCTGGAGTTAGACAATAAAAGGGAATTCAAACAGTTTGAATTACATTTACAAGCAGAGCAAAAACAAAAGCAAAGAGAGAGAGAAGAGAGGGAATGATAAAGAGGGAGAGAAGTGTGGGAAAGAGAAAGAGGGAGAGAAGACGGGGGGAAGAACGAGAGAGAAATGGAAAAAGAGAGAGAAGAAAGGGAAAAAATGCTCGCATTCAAAAAGATAAAGTTGAAACTAGAAGCAAAAAGACCACAAATGGCAGAAGTACAAGACAGAAGTGAGGATGAACAAAATTATTGTTGCCAACAGCCTGGTCGGGACATGTACAAATATGTCCAAACATGACCAAAATTCAATGAAAAAAGATGCAGAGAACTCTCCTTATTTCCTTTGAAAAATTGGCTAGGCAGATGAATTGACCAGACATCGTGTTATCTCTGTAACTGCTGCTGGAGCAGGTTATAGAGATAAGGAAGGGTGCAGGCATTGAAGGAGTTCACAGTGATAAGGAGGATTGGGTTAGGGAGCTGGAGGAGGTTACAACAATAAGGAAGCGATTTGGAGCTGGAGGGGGTTCGAGAGATTGGAACAGGTATAGTTGCTGGTGAAGATTACAGCATGAGGGAGGGCTCTCATGATTGGAGAGCAACCATGGTTGGAGAGCAACTTGCAGAGATAAAGAGGGGTGTAGGGGCTAGAGGATGTTTCAGAGATAGGAGTGCATGGCTGGTGGAGGTTATACAGAATGGGAGGGATGACTTCTCCTTACAGGGATGAGGAGGAATGGAGGGGCTGAAGCTGGTTTGGGAGATGTATTTCGATATACATACCGCAGGAGGTTACAGCGATGGGGAGGGCAGGAATAGCCGGTGGGGATTACAGTATGAAGAACTGTTGCTGGGACTGGAAGAAGGTCCAAAGACATAGAGCCATACATATGCTGCTGGAGGTTACAGAGATAGGGAGGAAAGTAGTAGTTGCGGAGATAGGAGGAGCCCAGGGGCTGGAGGAAGTTACATAGATAGGGAGGAGTGCAGGAGCTGCAGGAGGGTTCACTGATCGGGAGGGCTTCAACAGCTGGTGGAGATTATAGAGATGGAAGGAACGTAGGAGTTGGAGGTGGTGACCAAGATAGTGAGAGATATATTTGCTGGAACTGGTTACAGTGGAATGTGGGGCTGTAATAGGTGATGGTGGTTAAAGAGTAAAGGGGGGGATCTAAGGACTGGAGGAATTACAGAAATAGGGAAGTGGGTCTGGACTACAGGAAGTTACACAGTTTGGGAAGGCTGTTGCACCTGAAAGAGGTTTCATAGTTCAGGAGGATTGCAGATGCTGGAGGAAGATTTTGACATTGGGAGGATTATCCATCCTGGAGCAGGTTTCAGAGTTAGGGAAGGATGTAGGTGCTGGAGGAGGGTACATACACAGGGGATGGTGTGTGTGTTGGACGATGTTAGAAAGCTAGGGAGGGGTGGGGGAGATGTACTAAATTACAGAAATAGGGAGGACTGGATTAGCTGTTGGAGGTTAGAGATGAGGAGGGTGCAGGGAACGGAGCAGGTGACAGAAATAGGTAAGACTATATGATTTTAAGGAGGTTACAAAGGTAGGGCGAAGTGAAATCTCGGGGACGTTCCAGGGATAGTAGTATAGTATCCCCACAGTGACCCAACAAGTCCACAGCAGCAAACTGCTCACACCATCGATGTAATTCCTGTAGTCAGTCCACCTAACCTACACATAGCTGGACACTATGGGCAAATTAGCATGGACAATCCACCTAAACTGCACAGCTTTGCACTGTGGGAGGAAACCGGTGCACCCGAAGGAATCTCATACAAACATATGGAAAATGTGCAAACTCCACACAGTCATCTGAGGCTGGAATTGAACCCAGGTCCTGGCCGATGTGAGGATTCAGTGCTAACCACCGAGCTGCCATGGCACCCTTGATAAGAAAGTTTTAGGGGCTGGGGGAGGTTACAGGGCCAAGGGACATGTGGACATGCTCGAGCAGATCACAAAGACGTGGAGGAGTACAGGGGCTGGAGAATGTTCCAGGGGTAGGGATCGCATGTAGATGCTGGAGAAGGTGACAGAGATATAGAGGTTATCAGAGCCATGGGAGGCTGAAGAGATGCAGAGGAGTGTAGGTGTTGGAGAAAATTGTAGGAATAGGGAGAGTTGAAGTGGCTAGGGGAGATATGAAGTGGAGTAGATGCTGGAGGCTGTTACTGAAAGGAGAATGGGACAGGGGAAGGAAGCGATGACAGAATTTGGGAGCTGACGGACGAGGTGATGGAGATTGGGGTGAGTAAAATCTGGAGGAGGTTAGAGGTTTTATGTGCTGGAAGAAGCTACACAAACAGAAATGCGTGGCTAGAGACATTACAGAGACAGCGAGGCCTGTGCATGCACGAACAGTTTCTGAGATTTTGTTTTTTCATTCATTCACATGATGGGGGAGAGGTGTAGTAGCCGGAGGTGACAGAGAAAAAGAGGGTTTTACTAGCTGGAGGAGCTTAGATCGAAAGGGAGGAGTGAAGGGGCTGGAGGAGTTTCGAGAAACAGAGAGGATTGTAGGCTCTGGTGGAGTTTTAGGGGCTGGGGGAGGTTACAGGGACAAGGGACGTATGCATATGCTCGAGCAGGTTACAAAGATATAGAGGAGTATAGGTGTTGGAAAATGTTACAGGAATCGGGAGCAGATGTAGATGCTGGGGAAGGTGACAGAGATATGGAGGTTATTGGAGCTGTGGCAGGCTACATAAATGTAGAGGAGTGTAAATGCTCAGAAAATTGTAGAAGAGGGAGAGCTGAAGGAGCTGGAGGAAGTATGAAGTGGAGTAGATGCTGCAGGAGGTTACTAAGAGGGGGATGGGACAGGGGAAGGAGGCAATGACAGAAATTGGGAGCAGTGCAGCTGATGAATGAGATTACAGAGATAGGAAGAAGTGAAATCTGGAGGAGGTTACATATTTTATGGGCTGGAGGAAGCTACAGAAATACTAATGCGGGGCCAGAGACATGCCAGAGATAGCGAGGAATGTGCATGCTCGAACAGGCCACAGAGTTTATTTTTTCATTCGTACACAGGATGGGAGAGAGGCGTAGTCTCTGAAGGTTACAGAGAAAGGAAGGGTTGTACGAGCTGGGGGAGGTTAGATAAAAAGAGAGAAGTGAAGGGGCTGAAGGAGGTTCGAGAGATAAGAAGGCTATATGGGGCTAGGACATAAAAGAGATAGGTAGAGTGAGTGGGCCTGGACAAGGTGAGAGAGATCGGTAGGTTGAAGGGGCCGGAGGAGCTTATCGAGATATATGGGGTGAAGCGGCTGGAGGAAGTTAGAGAGGTAGGGAGGGATGTAGTTGGAGATGGATGTAGCTCTTGGAGGCGATGACCAGAAAAGTTAGAGGGACAGCCGAGCAGTTTAAAACGACAGAATTGCACAATGGCTTAATGGGGACAAAATTGTAGAAATCTGTGTCATCGACAAGGTACTGGGAGTGAGACTTTGGAGGGTCCAATCACAAGAGCTATAGAATCAGTGTTATACAGCACAGTCGGCCCCTTCGGCCCCTTCAGTTGACAGCCACAAAAATAAAAAGACCTGTAGACACTGCAAAGTCATCCTTGCTAACGCCTGGGGACTAGTGCCAAAATTAGGAGAGCTATCCTACAGACCAATCAAGGAACAATTTGACATAACGAAGCCTCATGGCGTCAGATCAGACTTTGACACAAAAACTTCCGGCTGAATCATCTCCCTGAACTGGCGGAACAGTGTTCCTCTGCATTGAGCAGCACTTGGAGGAAGCACTGAGAGGGTGGGAAAAATGGACAATGTATCCTGGGTGGTCCAATTCAAAACCACTACTAAGATGGGATTGGCAGCAGCATTGCTGATCGAGATGGTTGGGGTTGAAAGGACATAGTTGCTGGACTGGGACAGCAAATGATGGGGAAGGGCCGACTAAGAGGAAGAAACATACTTGACCTCATCTTCACCAATCTGCTGGATGCAGATACATGGATCCATGACTATATCAGTAACAGTGACTACTGTACACACTATTTCTACTTTTGCATTGGGAATGCCTTCCATCATGTGTATGACACTATTACTGTGCTGAATGGGTTAGATTTCAAATAATTGTGTCAACTCAACGCTGGGCTGTGTGAGGTGATATAGGTCGCCAGCAACAGCAGAATTTTACTCCAGCATGATTTTGAATAACATTGCCCTGCATATCCCACAATTTATTATGACTATCAAGCCACGGATAAACACTTGTTCAATGAACAACACAGGAGAGCCTGCCAATAGCAGCAGCAACCCCATTTAAAAATGAAGTGAAGACCACTTATTCAGCAAATAGAATAAGCAGCAAATGATGGACATATTTAAGCGAACCAGAACCAACGAATCAGACCTAATCTCTGCAATGCTGTGACCTCCAGTCCTGAATGGTTTTGGACAATCAAAGAATTCAGTGAAGGAGGAGGAGGAGGAGACTCCACAAATATTGCCTTGCTCAATGATGGAAGGACCTAGCAGAAAAGATAATAAAAACAGAAGTTACTGGAAAGGCTCAACAGGTCTGGCAGCATCTGTGAAGCAAAAAAAAAGAGTGAACATTTCGGGTCCAGTGACCCTTCCTCAGAACAGTCGAAAACATGAGGCTGAAATACTCACAACAATGTTCAGACGGAAGTGTCGATGGGATGATCTAATTCAGCCTCCTCCAAAGATTCCCAGCATTACACGTGGCAGTCTTCAACTAATTCCATTCATTTTCTGTGATATGAACAAACAGCTGGAGCGAATGGATAATTCACAGGATGATCCATCAGCTGCGGGAGGTGAATCAGCAGGAGGTTCCCTTGTCAAAGTTTTATCTGACACCATGGTATTGTTGCCATGAAAGCGATTGTGTGTAAATATTAGCACATTATATATTAGTACAAAGGAAAAATAATTGTGTATTTTCTAAGTCCTTGCAATTAATAATAATTTGATCTTGGGTGTGGCAACAATAGCTATCATTTCAAAGTCCTTTATTGTGAATTGTGCGCTGCTTTCTCATATTGTTATCAAAAAATTGAACTGAATAAATGGGTGGATGTGTGTTTTTTGGAAGTTCGGAAAGTGGGTATTATCGAAGGATGTTGGCCTTCACTGGTGTGACTTTGCTGTTAATGGTTAGATTTGCGGAGAACATTTCCATAGAAATTTCTATTTCCAGTTGCACACAGGAATATTGGGTTGGGAACATGCCAACCATCATTGTCGCTGAACAATTCAGTTTGGACACTAACGTGTGGAGCTGACATGCACTCGATATTGTGAATGAGGGATTCAATGTAAGGTGACGCATGCTGCAGGAGTCAATCACCTTTATAAGATCTTCATTCAGGATCGGGTCCAAGGTACACAATTATAGAGGTTAGGTGGCACACCAGAAGTCATCAACAGATAAACTTATGAGACGTGGTTGTTGGCAGGTCATTTTTCACAAATGTTGAACTGAATTTGGACCAGTACTGTGTCTGTTGCTAGTTCATTGGCCAATCTGCCCCATGCACTTACTTGTTGTTTGGGGATGCCTCGAACAGGTCTGTTGGGAGGGATTGTGTGACTATCAGTCCAAGTCCAGTTTAGATACTCTCTGGATGGATTTAGGAGATGGCGAGTGTTTTGGAGGTAGTGTGGGGCCCGGTAGCACGAGGGCTGAATTCAGGGTTTTGTTTTAAGTTTATTTTTAACAGATTTGCTGACTGCAAGATGATGTTTTCACTGAGGTGAACATGATTCAGCTCTTTACGAGAGTCACTAAATTCTGCAATAATTAGGTATGTACTCTGGTAATTTAATTATTGTCACTTCAGTTGGTTTCAACTGAAAAACATTACATTTGGTTTATTTTGAAACGTATAAGAATTAAAGTGATATTAACTCTTTGCTGCCCAAAACGTAAAAGTGAGCTGCATTATATTTTCATGGACTCATCAAGCAACAGTCAGACGTTGACTGTAAAGCAGGATTCTGTGAGCAGGATTATGCCCCAGGCAAAATCATCACATTCTCTGCTAATTCCTATCCAACTGACCAGATAGAGTCAGGCGGAGGGGGCAGCTTCTTGGTACCTTGTCACTATTATGTGCATTATCAGCATTAATATCTGAAAGTAACTGAATGAAAACGATGGAGATTGTTACCTCAATGTCATGCCGTTCCCCTGATGTCACTGGGGTTACATTCATCGAGCAAAGTCTTACCTTTCTGAGGCTTTAGACTAAGCTGGGAAAAAAAAATCTTGATATTTTCAGTAGGACACTTTTATCCATTGATTTTAGCAGGCACTAGCAAGGGCACACCTTATTTGTCATCACAATAGCTCTGCAGAAGGTGATATAGAGCAGCCTTCCTGAAACTCTTCTCATCCAAGTGATGCAGATGTATGCACAAAACTGTTCGTAAGGAGATACCAAGAATTTTTTTTTACCGCGTTATAGTGATGGAACAGCAATTTATTCCCTATCCAGGATGACATGTGACTTGAATACCAACTTGCAGAGATTGATCTTCCCATTGTTCAGCTGAGGACATTACCGGTGTAGAATTCTCTCGAATTCCCATTGTTCACATTTTATTTTGGGTCCTTGATGCCGCAAAGAGTCAAGTACGACTTATGGCATGGGAAGTTACTCCGATCTCACTTCAAGTGTCATTGGAACATCAGCTGAAACAATAAAGAGCGAAAGTACAGAACACTGTTTGTTTGAACAATGTGCTCACTGACCTCACAATATTCCAAAGAAATTTTCGGCATGGACTTCTGATTCTGTCAGGAGATGTTCGTCCTGTTCTTGATGAGGCTGTTCGGTTAAATGCCCTGTCAGAGAGCCAGAATGAAGCTTCGCTCTGTCCGATGGCGAACAAAACTATCCCATTTCCAGACAGTGGCAAACACACACTACTGTCTGTTTCTACTGAACATTGATCACTTCAACCTCATCATTCACTGATGAACAATAGCAACATGGAAATCAGCAGCTTTTATCATCCTAGTTGGAGGATAAAAAGAGAAAGGGAGAGATGGGGTGGTTGGAGAAACCAGGGAAGAGGTATGACATGCTGTCGAGGTGGTAGAAGAGGAATGTGAATGGAGATGGTCAGTGAAAGGTTATGTAGCAGCAGAAGGGTCAGTGCAAGGGAAGCAGAAGTGTAAGGCAGTAGGAGTAGGACTGGCAAGTGAAGTATGAGTGACCAGGAAAAACGTGCATTTGAAGAAGAGATATTGGTGGGCGATCAAACATTGCTGTTCAGGAAAATCGGGATCTGGTTTCCATTGATAATTAAGAAAAGATTTCTTAAATTACTGTTCTAACACGTGATTCTTGTTCAGATTTTACACTGACTCGGCATTTCTGTATTTCCATCAAGTGCAGATGAAATGTTTTGATCCCCTCGTGCGTTGTCTTAACACTTTGTTCAAGATAGACATGAGAATATGGTTTGATCGCCTACAATGTATCCATAATGTAGAATTTAATTGTATCTTTATCCTCATTACTCCACCACACTCAAAAAACCTTCTGCTGTTTTCAACCTGCAGATGAAACATTCCTTCAGCTCTGACTGTTGTGGGGATTGTTACGATAAACATGTTCCAGGCCCATGTAAAATATAAAAGTTTCAGTGCAAGATATCAAAACCTAGCCCAACATCAATGACGTTAAAGCCTTAAGAATATAACATGCAGAGGGGCAGAATGTAAAAGGAGAATTCAAGTCCGTGTACAAAATACTATTTGTGACTCCCTCATAAAATAAGTCGACTGCATCACACTGTAAGTTCACCAAAATAAGAGAAACAAGAGGTTGGAATTTTCAATACTTTCTCTTCAAATAACATCTGGAGAACAGGAAGAAAATCAAGGTTTGTTTGTGATATTCATAAATAATGATGATGAGAATGTGGGAGATGGTGGATGGAGAGGATATGATAAATAATTTTATGGATGTCACAATGATTAGCCGGGTGGTTCACAGTGAGGAGGACAGGACGATTTAAACATTTTGTTCAGATGGCCAGATCAGTTGCTGATGAAATTTAACACTGATAAGTGTGAGTTTATGCACTTCAGAAATAGCAAGACAAGAATGTACTCAAACTGTGAAGAGAGGATAGATTTGTTTGTGATTATCTTTGGAGCATAGAAAGTTGAGGGGGAGCCTGATGGAAGTGTGTAAGAATATGAGAGGTACGGACAGGGTGAACAGAAAGCAGCTGTTCGCCTTCCATGAAGGATCAAGAACAAGGGGGCACACTTTTGAAGTGAAAGATAAGAGGTTAAGAAAGGATTTGTACAATTTGTGTTGAATCCGGAAGGTGGTATGTGCCTGAAATGCATTGCTTAGGAGGGTGCTTTAGGCAGGTAACATCACAAACTTGAAAAAGAACTTGGATCAGCACCTCGTGATCCAGACTCGATGGGCCTTTTCTCGATTGTATGATTTGGTGTGGTGGCAACCATAAAAGCTCTGATATATTCCAGAGCACTAAACAACGGCACTTGTATTTCTGTCTCATCAACTGCTCAGTAAATGGCTATTTGCAAATCAGCATCATCTCATGGAGTATTGGCACTTACTCAACCGCAGGCATCCCAGCTTTGTCTGAAAGCATCCAGAATGTTTCAAATGGTCAGTGCAAGATTATGTCAGCTATTTTCTACTATCTTTTTAACAAAACCAATGACATGGATACAGCTTTTCCTTCATTATCATAAATGCTTTTAGCTGTAAGGGTATCATTTCTCAAAAGAATAAGCTCCTTCTTCCCATGTATGCACTTTGCGAATGTACATGTTTTCCTGCCAATTGCGAACTTCCATTCCCCTCCAGCGGTCATGAACTTTTTGACTGTTTCCATGATCTGGTTTCATGTTCCTGTGACTCGAAGGTGCATTTCCAAAGACAATGTTTCTGTTTTTGCCAGGATTGTGAATGGTCGAAAACTAACAGACCATATTGACAGGGGAGGAAAACACCAGCCACCCAACTGATTCCTCAGTACCGTTTCACAATCCTCAGTTCCTGCAGCAGTCTCTGTCTTGATTCCAAAATATGTGGACACCATTCAGGTTTAGCTGATGAATGGCTAACAAGAATAGTTCTTCAAAGCTGTTGAGCCGTTATCACATTCAACAGGAGGTAATCCAAAAGCCCTTCTTTGATATTCAGCGTGAAGATCAACTTCCAATGACAAATATCCTGTGCGTAACTGCTGATCAGAAATTCAACTGGTCCAGCCATGTAAAAGAGCATATATGATGCTCGAAATTCTGTGGCGAGTAACTCACCTCCTAAAGCTCTCCAAAGCCTATCCACTATCTACAAGGAACCATGCAGGAGTGTCATGGAAGATACTCAGGTGCCTGGATGAGCACAGCTGCAGCAATTCAATCGAGGAGATAGTAGGCGGCTTGTTTAACACTCCATCTACCTCCAGTAATGCTCACTGCCGGCAACACTGACTCACAAGATGCACTTCTGAGACTTCCTCCCAACAGCAATCTGTATGCACCAACACCAAATTATAAGGTCATTGAGTTGTAATGAACAGAAACAGGCCTTTCAGTTCAGCTCCTCCATGCCAACCACATAACACTCACTGGATGTGGGCATCACTGGCTGTGCCCATCACTAATTGTCCAGAGGGCAGGTAAAAGTCAACAATATTGCAGTGGGTCTGGAATCACATGTAGGCCAGACCAACTAAGGATGACAGTTTCCTTTCTGACAGGACATTTGCGAACCACTTGGGTTTTTCCTGACAATCGACTCATGGCCAGTATTGGTCTATTAATTCTAGATTTGAATTCAAACTCCACCATCTATCACAGCAGGACTCTAGTCCAGGTCCCCAGACCATTATCTGAGTCACTTAATTAAAAGTCCAGTGATAATACCACTCGAGCACTGCCTCCCCGAATCCGCCACAGAGCGACTAACCTGTGCAGTATGGTATATCCAAGTTTTTATCTTCATGTTGTCTTTGGCTTCCTTGTCAAGCTAGGGATGATTTTTTCACCTTTATACAATTCCTCTCCCTCTCAGACATTTACTTTAATGGAGAAGTATTGAGCATTTTCCTAAATATTTGCCTCTATTCTTCAACTGTCCAGTCCTTTAAAGTTTTTCCCAATCTACTCGGTACAACTCTCTCCTCAGACTTGTATTGTTATCTTTTCCCAACACCAAAACTCTCGTGTGCGACTCTTGTGTTCCGTCTTTCAATCCGAATTTGTAGCTCTTGCATGTTGTGGTTACTCCTCCAAGCATGTCCTTAACGACAAGACCATTTATCAGCTCTTTCTCGTTACATAATACCAAATCTAAAGTAACCAGTCCTCTGGTTGTTCCTATGACACGTTGCTGTAAGAAACAATCCCTCATACACTCAATAAATTGTTCTCCATGCCAAATTGATTAATCCCATCACTGTGCATATTCAAATCACCCATAATTACAATTGTGTTCTTCTCGCAAGCACTTGTTATTTCTGGGTTTATACTATGACGTATGCTTCGGAAGGACTGCGGACTGGGGCTGAAAATTAGTCCTACGAAGAGGTTTCTTCACTTACTTTCCATTTCTACCCTGATTTATCGTTTTGTCCCCTCATGCCAATATAATTTCCTAATACAGCCTTGATATCATCCTTAAGCAATACAGCAACTCCACCTCCTGCTCCTTTTTGTCCACCCTTTCGGAATACCGAGTATCCATGAGCATTAAATCCCCAGCCTTGATCCTCCTGTAACCATGTTTCAGTGATCCCCACCAGGTCATTCCGAATTATTTCTGTTTGTCCTGTCAGTTTATCAATTTATTCCAAATGCCATGTGCATTTACGTATAAGGTTTTAAAAGAATTTCTATTGTTTTGCTTTCTTTTTTTAGTATGTTGTTGTCCACTGCAGTTTCTACACTCTCCATCCTTATTTATTAATTCCTGACAATACTGAGCCTCATCTGTACTGTTCACTCCAATTCCAAAGTGTTTCCGTACTGTCATTTCAGTCACTTTCTCTGCCTTATTACCCAAGAGAAGGTCAAAGTTTGCTCCTTCTCGAGTAGGAACATTTACATAGTCATGTACCATGGAAACAGTCCCTTCGGTCAAACCAGTCCATGCCAAACATAATCCCAAACTAAACTAATCCCACCTGCCTGCTCCTGGCCCATATCCCTTCAAACTTTTCCTATTCATGTACTTAGCCAAATGTCTTTTAATTGTTGTAATTGTGCCCACATCCATCACTTCATCAGGAAATTCATTCCACATGCAAACCACCCACTTTGTGAAAAATCTCCTCATGTATTTTTAAAATGTCTCTCCTCTCACTTTGAAAATGTGTCTCCTCATCTTGAAATCCCCCATCCGACGGAAAAGACAATATCATTATCCCTATCCACACACTCCTTTTTTTCAGAAACTCCTGTCAGAGTGCCTCTCAACCTCCTACGCTTCAGTGAAAGAAGTCCCAGCCTATCCAGCCTTTCTTTATAACTCAAGCCTTCCATTCCCGGCAACATCCTGATAAATCCCTTCTGAACATTTCCCAGCTTAAAAATATCCTTCTAAAAACTGGAGAACCATAATTGGATACAATATTCCAGAAGTGGCCTCCCAAATGTCCTGTACAAGCTCAATATAACATCCCAACTACTATTTATGAAGGACTGAGAAATGAAAGCAAGTGTGCCAAATATCTTTTAACTCCCCTGTCTCGATGTAACACAAACTTCAAAGAATTATATACCTGCACCCCTGGGTCCATCTTTTCTACACTACTACCCCAAACCCCTACTATGAATTGTATAAGCCCGACCCTAGTTTGTTGTACCAAAATGCATTACCTCGCATTTATCAAGATTGAACTCCATCTGCCGTTGTTTTCATCCATTGACCCATTCGATCAAGTTCCCTTTGTAATCGTAGAAAACTTTCTTCACTGTCTAGTATGCCACCAGTTTTGGTGTCGTCCACAATCTTATTAGCCTTCTGTATTCTCATCCAAATCATTGATATCAATTACAGACAAAAGAAGACCCAGAATCGATCCCTGTGGAACACCCTTGGTGACAGGCCTCCAGTCCAAAAATAATTTCTCGATCATATTTTAAAAAAAATTCACATTCTAACATTTAACACTACGGTAGTGCCAGTCAATGTTTGGAAAATTCATATCATCCAATATTACAACCTTATTATTCTTACATACACACGCTAGTTATGTCATTCATCTGGGCTTTGGCCCCTGCATGATTCAGGTGGAGTCTGTCCCATCAGAACAGCTACATCCTTCCCCAGTAGTGATGTCAATGTCCAATGAATTTGAACCCATGTCTCCCACACCAATATCAGTTATGTATTTACCTCTTTTACCTTGCTGACTTTGTTTCAGACTGCTTATGGATCAGGTAATAATCCAGAGGTTATTACCTTTTTGGTAGTACTCTTTAATTTAGCTCTGTGCTGCACGTATTACTTCAGCAGAATCTCATTCCTCTTTTCTATCTATGCTGATAATATGATTGTTCCTCTCCCACTCCGAGTTCCTCTGCAGCGCAGAAGAGATATCCTGATCACAGGCACCACGTAGGCCACACAGCCTTTTGGACTCCCGTTTCTGGCAACAGAGAAGAGTGTCTATTTCCCTGACGATACTATCCCCAATTACAGCTACACTTCTTTTATTTTTCCTCCTCTTGAGTGACCCCATCCACCACAGTGCTGTAGTCAGTTTGCTCATCCTCCCTGCAGCTCCTGCTCACATCCTCACAGGGAGCAAGAATCTTGAGCCTGTTCGACAAGCTCAAGCGCTGAGGCTCCACCAGAACTCCCTTTGTTTTCATCTAACTATCTCACTCATGGTCACACCTTTTTGTTCCTGACAACTGACTGAATTTGAGCTAATTAATCTGAAGTGTCTGACTGCCTCCTGAAGCAGAGCATTCAGGTAACTCCCGTCCCTGATGTTTTTAATTCATTAACAGGACGACTGCGGCACTGGCTAGGCAGCATTTATTACCAATCCCTAATTGTCCAGAGAGCAGATAAGAGTCAATCACAATGCTGTGAATCTGGAGTCACATGTAGGCCAGACCAGGTTGGGACAGCAGTTTCTTTCCCGAAAGGACATTTGTGAGCCAGATGGGTTTTATTTTTTTGACAATCGACAGTAGATTCAAGGCCATCATTAGATTCTTAATTCCTGTGATCTATTGTCTTCAAATTCCACCAACTACCATGGTCGGATTCAAATCTGAGTCCCCAGAACATGACCTAGGTTTCTGGATTAACAGTACAGCGATAATACCACTAGGCCATTGCCTCCATCATCTTGCTTGTTTCCATCTGAAAATATTTTAATTAACTTGTCAGCTATGATTTCCCCTTCAGGAAACCATGCTGACTCAGCTTCATTCTATAATGTATTTCTAAATTCTCTACTATTCCAACTTTAAAGGACATTAACATATTCGCAATGACAGAGCAGGTTGAGGAATTGAGCTGAATTTATGTGTTTCGGTTCTCAGAGAAGGGGACTATGACAGCTACCAATGGTCATAAAAACCCGAATGGTGCACTAATGTATCAGAGATAAAAGGTACTGCAGATGCTGGAGAATCCGAGATAACAAGCACGGGGCTGGTAGAACACAGCAGGTCAAGCAGCAACATAGGAGCAGGAAAACGTGACGTTTCGGGCCTAAACCCTTCATCAGAAATGGGGGAGGGGAAGAGGGTTCTGAAATAAATAGGGAGAGAGGGGGAGACGGATAGAGGATGGATAGAGGAGAGAATAGGTGGGGAGGAGGCAGACAAGTCGAAGAGGCGGGGATGGAGCCAGTAAAGGTGAGTGTAGGTAGGAGGGTAGGGAGGAGATAGGTCAGTCCAGGGAGGACGGACAGGTCCAGGGGGCGGGATGATGTTAGTAGATAGGAGATGGGGGTGTGGCTTGAGGTGAGAGGAAAAACAGGTAAGGGAGGTAGAGATGAGCTGGGCTTGTTTTGGGATGCGGTTGGGGGAGGGGAGATTTTGAAGCTTGTGAAATCCACATTGATGCCATTGGGCTGCAGGGTTCCCAGGCTGAATATGATTTGCTGTTCCTGCAGCCTTCGGGTGGCATCACTGTAGCATTGCAGGAGGCCAAGGGTGGACATGTCATCTGAGGAATGGGAGGGGGAGTTGAAATGGTTCGCGACTGGGAGTTGTTTGTTGCGAACTGAGCGCAGGTGTTCTGCAAAGCGGTCCCCAAGCCTCCGCTTGGTTTCCCCGATGTAGAGGAAGCCACAACGGGTACAGCGGATGCAGTATACCACCTTGGCAGATGTGCAGGTGAATCTCTGCCTGATGTGGAAAGTCTTCTTGGGGCCTGGGATTGGGGTGAGGGAGGAGGTGTGGGGGCAGGTGTAGCACTTCCTGCAGTTACAAGGAAAAGTGCCGGGTGTGGTGGGGCTGGAGGGGAGTGTAGAGCGGACAAGGGAGATTCCAATCTCAATCACGTTTCGCTTCTTACAGGTCTCAGTGAGATCTTCTCTCATTCCTCTAAACCCCACAGAACATAGACCTGTACTGCTCAATCTCTCTCCATAAGACAAACTCCCCATCTCTGGAATCAATCCAGTGAACCTCTTCTTAACTGCCTCCAATGCAACTTCATCCCTCCTTCAGTCAGGACACCAAAACTGTACATAGTACTCCAGTTGAACGATCATTAAAGGCTTGCATAATTGCAGCAACACATCCCAACTTTTATAAACTCTAAGATAACAAGCACATGCTTGTTATCTCGGATTCTCCAGCACCTGCAGTACCTTTTATCTCTTTTATAAACTCTATTTGTTTTTTGAAGAAATAGATGCTGAAATTACATTTGCTTTGCTGATTACCTGCTGGACTTGTATCTGGGTTTTCTGTGATATATACAATAATGCTCAGATACCTCTGCACCGAAACACTCTGAAGTTTCTCTCCTTTAGATAATAAGTTGCCTTTCCATTCCTCTGGCTAAAATGGATAACGCCATATTTATCCACTTTAAGTTTCATCTGCCAAATGTTGGTCCATTCACTGCACTGATCCCAATCCATTTGCGCATTTCATACATGTTCATAACATCCTACTTTTCCACTGATTTCAGTGTCTTCTAACAAGTGGCTATAGAATTTTCTATCCCTTTATACAGGAAATAACATAGATTGCAAATAGTTTGGGACTGGGAACTGAAAAAGACTGGGAACCTCAAAAGTTGTCAACCAGAAAACGACCCTCTATTCCATCTCTGTCTATTTCGTTGGTTCACCAATCCACTACCAAAGCTAAAAGATTACTCCTTACCCCATGCACATTTACTTTATGGATTAACCATTTGTCTGGCACTTTATTCAATGCCTTTTGCACGTCCAGATGTATTACATCTCCAGGAGCCCCATTATCCACCTTGCTGGCAGTGTTAAACACTGAGCCACCGTACCGCCATCTTTCAAGGACTCGAGCAAATAATTCAAACTCGAGAAAATATTTATCCTTCATGAAACCATGCTGACTGTGATGGATTGTTGTTTGACTTTGCAAATCTCCTGTTATTTATTCCTTGACAGTGGATTCTAACAATTTACCTTGAATCCCACTACTTTGCTCACGACTTTTTGTCCCGAGTGAAGAATTATAACTTCTCTTTCTTTCACCTCTATCTCAATTTCTTTGTCATGGGCACACAGCTCTAAAAAGTCACTTCTGATTATTGTGCAAGAGGCATGAGTGGCTGAATGGACACATTCTTTGCAAAAATAAGTTTATCTTTCAATCTTGTAAACTCCAATGTGTTTTGGGTTAATCTCATCATCCTTTCCTTATTGGTGTTGTGAGGTTAGGTAGGGTATTTGTGGACTGGGAGGCAGGACGTTAGAATTTGATGTTTGTAAAATATTGGTGTTCGTAAAGTGCTGTGGGAAGGGAAAAACAGTGTGTTGTCCTTTTAAAAGACTGTGTGCATTTTCGTTATGGTTAGAACTTCAAAATGGATGTCGTTGGGCTGCAGCATGTGCGTTTACAGGTGCACAGAGCACCTGAATTGAAACATTTGTGTCAAAGGGCAGAGTAGTTAATGGGCCAAGTAACAGTTTTATTTTCTTATCAAGATAACAAGTTTTGAATTTAGGCAACTAATTTGACCCAGGCACTTAGATACCAAAAAAAAAATCTCATGGCTTTGACAACATAGGTCTAATCCTCTTGAAAGAAATTGATGTGTCATTAAGGGTATAAAAGAGGAGGGGATTTGGACAAAGACAGGAGAGCTAACTGCCATCTGCCCAAGTTAACAGCCCGCAGTATAAAGAGAGAATCATTGGCTCTCACAGAATTCTCTCAGCCTCAGAGAAAGCAGTATCTAAAACAATGGTACCTGCGGTGCAACTGCTTAACATTTGTGACGGAACACTCGACATAGAAAGCGTTCCTGAAAGAAATTTTGACAGAGAAGGCACAGAGCATTTCAGAAGTTGTAACCTGGCTGTAAGTTCGAAAGACAAAATTCTATTTTTTAATCTTTTTTATACAAGTGGAACTTATATTTATTGGAACAGTATGCCATTTGAATTTGTTTTGTTTGGGAATTGTTAGTCATTGGAAGGTGTTAATTTGGGTTGTTAATAATTTAGTTAATTTGTTCAGGATAAGAGTTAAATAAATAAATTGCTACTTGTTGATCGTAGTGTGAGTGTCAGGAATTTATTTCATTTAACAGTTAAAAGTTGCTGAATAAAAAGATTACACCACTTTCCACACTGCTTTTAGCAGATTTTAGGGCGAAGCACTCCACTCTGGATGTTTCAGTTTTAGTTCTCAAACAGCTGTCAACTTCTGCTTTATAACACATTCATTGAAGGAATCAGTTGAGGGAACTATCTCTGAACTGCTTCCAAAGCCACGATATCCTTTCTTCAATGAGGAGACTAAATCTATACACACTACTCCAGATGTGATCCACTAAATCGTGTACAGTAGAAGCAACATTTTGTCAGTCTGCTGTAAACTTCCCAACGCAGATTAGAGCAGTGTCAGCTGCCTGGAGGAAGGCACAGCATTGTTGAAATAGCATTGTCTTTCTCTATGAGAGATCTGGTAAAAACGTCACAATGACACTCGAGAAGAATGAATAATACATGGTGAGATGATCTCAACGTCGAGATCGGACCTGCAAAATATCCTGCCTGAATCTGCCATTAATAGCCCCAGAGCCCATATCATTCAGATTCGTTAATTTGGTAAAATGCAGTTAAGAAACAGCAAGGAGAAGCAAACATTTATGAGAGTCATACTTTAAAGACAAAACTGCAATATAAACATTGAACATGTTATAAAACAGGAAATTAGATATACAAGTTTGTGGGTACTACAGTAATAAAGAACAGATTCAATTTTCCTCTAAACTGTGTTTATCCAAGCAAATGTTAATGTTGGGAAAAATTCCAACATGAGCGTGTACGAGATGGTTTGCTTTAACAATATGTTGAGTGCCAAGTTAGAGATCAGGCTATTTAGGAACTGGTATTGCGTGATCAGAATGGCAAATTGAAAACCTTGCTGCAAATGAGTTTTTGGGAGTAGTGTTGATAATAGTGATCTTGAATTTTATATGACATCTGAAAACTTTTTTTAAAAAAAATTACGGTTAAAAACCTGTGTCAGGCAAGCCATGAAGGTATGAGGGGCAAGATGACTTCAGTGAGTTGGAAAAGTACATGGAAAAAGTTTTAATGGAAATCAGGCAATATCTGTTATTCACAGAAACATTGCAAGGTGTACTATATATATGTATCCCCCAAGTGCAAACAGCAAAAGGGAACGATGATTGAATGATTGTTAATGAAAGAAGTTAAAGATTGCATTTGATCAAAAGAAGTAGATTGTAAGATATAATGGTAAACCAATGGATTCAGAGACATTTAACCTAAAAATAACAGATTTTAAAAAATCGGAAAGAGAACAAGAATGTAAACTGACAAGAAATATGAAGACACCCAGACAGCAAAAATGAAACCAAGGTTAAATATGGAACAGTGAATGTGCAGACAGGATAATTTATTGTAGAGAACAGAGACATTGCAGGGAAACTAAATAGTTACCTTGCGCCTATCTTCATGGAGGAAGATCTAGAAAATCTCCCAGACATATGCAGTGACCATGGGTCATGTGTAACTAAAGACAAAAATTATTCGTAACAGTGATGTGGTAGTAATTGAAAACATAGGTGGATTGACCATCGATAAGGCTGACGGACCAGATGCACTTCAACATAAAATTTCAGAGGAAGCAACAATAGACATGTTGATTGCATTGTGGATCACTGTGTTATTTTCCGATACTTTCTCCAAAGGCAGGAAGCCAATCTGGATATCTGGAAGACTATAAAAATAATCAAACGGTTTAAGAAGGTAAGAATGGGGAGATTGGCGAACTACAGACCAATTAACTTGTAATTCACAGGAGGGAATCTGTTTGAATCTATTATAAAAGATGTGATATTGGATATTGAGGAAACAATAGCAAAATTGGAGAGAATACGAATGAATTTATGAAATGAAAATTACAATTGACAAGCTTTCGTTTTCAAACAGTTTGAAGATGTTTCTCATAGGCATAGACAATGGTGAACCAATGGACGTGGTGCATATGGATATTCAGAAGGCTTTTCCAAGAGATTACGCAGTGAGTTAGTAAGTTAAAGCAAAGGGTGTAGGCACGAACATATGCAAATGGAAAAGTGAAAGCTAGGTTTACCTTCATTTAAAGGGAATCGGAATACAAAAGTAAAGAAATCCTGCAGCAGTTCCAAAGAATGTTGGTGAGACTGTACCTGAAGTATTGTGTACGCTTTTCGAAGAAAGAATATACTGAATGAAGAGGAAATGCAGTGCGTATTCTCGAGATTTCTCCCACAGATGGCAAGATTGTCTGATGAGAAAATCATTCTGTGCTCTCCAGAGTTTCAAAGAGTGAGATTGATCACAGTGAAGCTTAGAAAATTCACACAGACGGGACTGATTAACACAGGGGCATGGAGAACAGCAAGCAGGTGAGATTAGGGAGAATCCAAAAAATATTCTACATGTACATTAAGTGGAATAGAATAACCAGGGAACAATTCGGCCTATCAGAAACAAAGGTGCAATCTGTGTGTGAAGCTGGAGATCAATGATAGATGAATATTTCATGTCTGTTTTACTTGGGAGAATGAGGACTCGGGGAGGGAATTCAAGACGATGGACTGTGAAGCCCGTGGCAGACATATATATGATGCAAGCAGGGATTGATGGCTATGGCTGGTATAAAATTGGACAAATCCCCCAGTCTGGCTGATCTGCATCGTAGGAAGCTGTAGGAGACAAGAGACGGAAATACCTGATCTAAATTTATAAGAATCGCCACAAGAGAGGTGCCAGAGAATTGGAGAACAGCTAACGTGGTTCCTCTTTACAGGAAGGGTTGCAGAGATAGACCGGGCAATGATAGACCAGTGAGTATCAGATCAGTGTTAGGAAAACCATGGGAGAAAATAGGAAAGGACAAAATTGATCTGCATTTAGAAAGACACAATTTGATCAGGGATAGTCAGGATCACTTTATTAGAGGGAAGTCATGCCTAACAAAGTTGACTGACTTCTTTCAAGATGGTCATTTGTATTGCTTTTCAGCAAGGCCTTTTGACAAAGTCCCACATGGGAAACTGATAAAGAAAGTAAAACGCAATGGTATACATGGTAATTTGGCAAGTCACATTCAAAATTGTCTTAATGGCAGGAGACAGAGGGTCGTGTTAGAAGGCTGTTTGTGTGACTGGAGACCAGGTCCTTGATGAGACCATATCTCGAACATTGTGCGGTATTGTGTGCAGTTTTGTTCTCCTTACCTCATTAAGGATAAACCTGATATTGAGGGAGCGCAGCGAAGGATTACCAGACTGATCTCTGGGATGACAGGCTATTGTTTGAGCTGAGTTCCAGTCAACTCAGCCGAAATGCCATGAGGTTTAGGAAAATGAGTGAAGATCTCAATGTAATATATAAAACTCTCACAGAATGAGACAGTTCGGAAGCAGGGAGAATAATGCCCTTCGATGGAATGTCTAAAGTAAGGGCCACAATATTAGGTACAGGCAAGTCACTGTGCAATGAGATGAGCATTATTGTCTGCATACATAGACTGGTGACCTTGGGAATACTCTGCCACACAAGGCTGTAGAAGCCAGGCACTCAATATAAATAAGGATTTCGAGACACTAAATTGATGGGCAGAGAACGGAAGTATGGGATAGAGGATCAGCATCATTATGTTGAGTGGTGGAGGAAAATCAACGGACCGAAGGAACTACTACAGCTCCTACTTTATATTTTTTTTTAACCAATGATTAATCACATTAAGGGATATGTGCACTGTGTGGGAGAAGTGCATTGAAGAGATGTTCAGCCATGAACTAGAATGGGGAACACTAAATGGGTTGAATGGCCTTCTCCTTTCCCGACGTTTCTGTCCCGTCTGTGGGAAAGCTCTTTAAATGTTCTCACAAGCTTTCAGATATCAGGAAGGAGGCCTCTGTAGGTTCAACACAACAGTGTTTCTTTTTCCCTTTTCTGATACCAAGGCTGGGTGTTCCATCCGATTTTATCCTTTAAGGCGTCAGAGCAATTTGATACAATCGAGTGTCTTGCTTGGCTGTTCCAGAGAACATTGAAGAGTTCATCATATGTCTGTGTGTTAGGAGACACTTTTCGGCCAGACCACGACAGCACGGTACATTTGCATCCTGAAAGTATGTTGTTGAAGCAAATTGATGTTTACAATTGATATTGGCTTCAAGGTCACTTTTACTGACATCCAGATTTGAGACTTCGATATTTTATTAACTGTTTTTAATATCCCCCAGCTGCCAAAGCATTAGCCCAGTCTGGATTAGAAATCCAACGATATTTCCAAAACAGCACCATCTCCACATGGGGAACTATCAGAAACCACACGGAGCAGATTATTTCTGTGCTGCTTGACAGCTCTGTCAAAAGCACCTTCCAACAATTCGACAATCGTAATGAGACTAAGAGCATGGAAATTGGTCAGATTGCAATTATGCTCCCCTTGGGAAACTGGACACAGCTGACAAATTTTCCACATTGCCAGGTAGATGTCAGAGTTGGAGCTGGAATGAAACAGTTCCCCCAGAGGCACGGCTTGTTGTGCAGCACAAGTCTTCAATCCTATTGTAGGAATGGCATCAGGGCCAGTTATCTTTTTCGTACTTTTACTTTATCGTTATCTTTTTCTTGGTATCATGTGCAGCGAATATAATTGGTTGAAGACTGGCATCTGTGATTTTGTGAACGTCATGATGACGGTGAGGTGAATCATCAATTCGATACTTTGGCTGAGGATGATGCGGATACTGCATCCTTGAATGTGCAGTGCTGTTCCATTATTTAGGATGGGATATTTCTGGAACCCTCTCCTCCAACGAGTTGTTTAAACTGACCATGCAGATAGCCTAAAAGCCCTCCACTTCACCCTCTCCCACAGGCACGACCAGTCCCCCTCCACCGACACGCTTATCTACCTTACCAAACTCGTCCTTACCATTAACAACTTCCCCTTCAACTCCTCACACTTCCTACGTACTAAAGGGGTGGCCATAGGTACTCGCATGGGCCCAAGCTATGCCTGCCTTTTTGTAGGGTGCGTGGAACAGTCCATCTTCTGCAGCTACACTGGCCTTATTCCCCACCTCTTCCTCCGTTACATTGATGCGCATATCAGCACCACCTCATGCTCCCACAAGGAGAGTCAACAGTTCATTCATTTTACTAACACCTTTCACCCCAACCTTCAGTTCACCTGGACCATCTCTGATACCTCTCTCTCCTTCCTGGACCTTTCTGTCTCCATCTCTGGTAACCGCCTGTAAACTGATATCTATTTCAAGCCCACCGACTCCCACAGCTACCTAGACTACACCTCTTCTCACCCACCTTCCTGCAAGAATGCTATCCCCTGTTCCCAATTCCTTCACCTCGGCCGCATCTGCTCCCAAGATGAGGCGTTCCACTCCGGACATCCCAGATGTCTTCGTTTTTCAAGGAGTGCAATTTCAACACCACAGTGGTCGAAAATGTCCTCGACCGCATCTCTTGCTTTTCCCGCACCTCAGCCCTCACACCACCTCCCTGCAATGAAAACAAAGACAGATTTCTTCTTGTCCTCATGTATCACCCCTTCAATCCCCGGACCCAATGCACCATTCTACAACACTTCTGCCATCTGCAATCTGACGCCACTACCAAGAATATATTTCCCTCCCCGTCCTTATCTGCTTTCCGGAGGCACCGCGCTCTCCACGATTCCCTCGTCAGCTCCACACTCCCCACTAGCCCAACCACCCCTGGCACCTTTCCCCACAACCGCAGGAAGTGCTACACCAGCCCTTACACCTCCCCCATCACGTCCATCCCAGGCTCCAAGAAAACCTTCCACATTAAACAGATATTCACCTGTACATAGGCTAATGTGGTCTATTGTATACGTTGTTCCCGATGTGGCCTCCTCTACATCGGGAAAACCAAAAGGATGCTTGGAGATTGCTTTGTGGAGCACCCACGCTCCCGCCTTACTGACCAACGCCCACCCCCAATTCCTACTGACACTCACCTCACCTCTACTAGCCTCATCCCCGCCTCCTCGACCTGTCCATGTTCCCTCCCACCTACCTGCCCCTCCCTCCTCACTGACCAATCTTCGTCACATCGCCCTACCTACTCTCACCTTTACTGGCTTCATCCCTGCCTCCTTGGCCTGTCCGCCCACTCTCCACAACCTGCTCCACTATCTACCTTCTATCACCTCCTCCCCCCTCTTTATTTATTTCAGAGCTGTCTTCCCCTCCCATTTTTCTGGAGAAGGGTCCAGACCCAAAACATCAGCTTTGCTGCTCCTCTAATGCTGCCTGGCCTGCTGTGTTCATCCAACTCCACACCTTGTTATCTCAGACTCCAGCATCAGCAGTTCGTACTGCCCCCATCACCATTCATGACTGGTTGTAGCAGAATAGTTGGTATGTTGATCTTGCTATCATTTCGCCCTGTCTGTAATGCGTTAGTTCTGCCGTTTGTATTGCAAGCAGTCGAATGCGGTTGCTATAACGGGTTGCCATCAGTTCTAGGTACACATGGTTCTGACCCGGCATGTTTGCCTGCACCCGTCACTGAACCATTGATCAGCTTCATGGTAATCTTAGAGTGAGGCATTATCCGGGACAAAAAAATCACAGATTCTGGTGGAGTACAATTCTGCTTCTGCTGCTGCTGCTGTGGTTTACTTCACCACATGAATGCCCAGTTTTGAGCTGCAATAAGTGCAATGTAATGTCCCCCAGTTCTGACCGAGTCCCCATCGCCCTTGTACGCAGTGACATACTCAGTTTTCTGATGTGGTAGCACTTCCATTTTAATATTATCATTCTTCTGACAGTCTTTACATGGTGTTGCGCCTCCAATTTGTCACGTTCCTCAAAACCCTTTAACATATTCATCTGAACATTTTCCATTCCATTGGGGGCAGCTTTGGGCAGCACGGTGGCTCAGTGGTTAGCACTGTTGCTTCACAGCACCTGGGATGTAGGTTTGATTCCACCCTTGGGCGACTGTGTGTGTGGAGTTTACATATTCTCCCAGTGACTGCGTGGGTTTCCTTCAGGTGGTCCGGTTTCCTCCCACAGACCAAAGAGGTGTGGGATAGGTGAATTGGCCATGCTAAATTGCCATTGTGTTGTGGAATGTGTAGATTAGGTGGTTAATAGTGGGATGTGTCTGGATGGGATGCTCTGAGGGTCGGTGTGTACTTGTTGGGCTGGCGGACTTGTTTCCACACTGTAGGAAGGTTTTTAAAGTGAATGTTTCTCTCCCTGACCAGGATTAAGAGTTCTGTAGTGTCAATGATGCCAGCGTTATGTCGTTTGGAACCAATGCATTTGTGCACCTTGCACTGTCATTCACTTCTCAGTGTATGGTGATCCATGTTGGACAGGGCGTTTGAGCAACTTTGACACACATTTTTGGAATTTATTCGAAAGCACAAATTGCTGAAGAAACTAAGCAGGTCTGGCAGCATCTGTAGAATGAAAGCAACGTTAAGCTGTTGAATCCAGTGATGCCCTTTCAAAGCTCCCAGCTTCTCCAGCAATTTTTCTTCTTGTTTCAGATTTTCAACATCCACGGTTCTTTGTTTTGTCGAAAATACAATTAGTGCCGATTCATTTCTGGAGAAACTCAGCTGGCCTTGAGCATCTGTGGAGACAGAGAAACAGAGTTAAGGTTTCAAGTCCGACCAGACCCTTCTTCAGAACTGAAAAGGGTTGGAAAATGATCTTTTTAAGACCATGACAGAGGTGGAGGAAGGGTGACAGAAAACAGAGGGTGTGGGGGCGCAGTGCAAAATACAAATGGGCTTTTAATTGTGGTGAAAGAGAAGCAGATGTACAATGGGAGTAAATAAAGGTGTGAATGGGGGAGATGGGTTCTCTCTATTGAATGCAATGTTAACAAGACACAAACCAGACAAGGTCACATCGTCTGCATCATATTGTGTTCACCATATCTACGTTAACAACTCTGAAAGTCTTGCGCATATATAAACAATCTTATCTATCTGAACACACACACTGATTAAACAGTGTATATAAAATCACTTCTCCTCCATTCCATTTCAAACTATTATGTTTTGTTTACATTGTCACTTGCCATTCCGTCAGCCAAATATATTCTGTTTCCTTCTCTGAATTTTATTTTATTCCGTCTATGAAGAAGATGTTGGCTACTGAGTGATATCACTTTATTCCTGTCCAGTCTGCACAGCCACTGTCTCCTCTTCCTTACTGTTTCTTAATCAATCACATAGATATTGTATCTGACCCTTTACTCCCAATAAGCAAAGAAATTGGAAATGAAATTTGCCACCCAGGTTGATAGGGTTGTTAAGAAGGCGTACGGTGTGTTAGGTTTTATTGATAGAGGGATTGAGTTTTGGAGCCGTGAGGTCATGTTGCAGCTGTACAAAACTCTGGTGCGGCCGCACTTGGAGTATTGCGTACAGTTCTGGTCGCCGCACTATAGGAAGGATGTGGAAGCATTGGAAAGGGTGCAGAGGAGATTTACCAGGATGTTGCCAGGTATGTAGGGAAGGTCTTATGAGAAAAGGCTGAACTTGAGGCTGTTTTCGTTAGAGAGAAGAAGGTTAAGAAGTGACTTAATAGAGACATACAAGATGATCAGAGGATTAGATAGGGTGGACTGTGAGAGCCTTTTTCCTCAGATGGTGACGGCTAGCACGAGGGGACAGAGCTTTAAATTGAGGGGTGATAGATATAGGACAGATGTCAGAGGTAGATTCTTTACTCAGAGAGTAGTAAGGACATGGAATGCCTTGCCTGCAGCAGTTGTAGACTCGCCAACTTTAAGGGCATTTAAATGGTCATTGGATGAACATATGGATGCTAATGGAATAGTGTAGGTGAGATGGGCTTCAAATTGGTTTCACAGGTCGGCGCAACATCGAGGGCCGAAGGGCCTGTACTGTGCTGTAACGTTCTATGTTCTATGTAATGTTTACTTTTGGGCTAAGGTCAAAAAACCGGTAAAGAAAAGCTGTATAAACTGCAAAAAAAAAAGTTTGCAACTTTAGAAGCAAATTATTGAAAATATTGAGTTAAAAGATAAAATGTTGCCTTCTTAGGGCAGTGAGAGGAAAGTTCAGCGAAATCCACATTTCCTGTCTTTCTCCAGGCAGTTGTGGACAGAGACTGTTTTTAGATTGGCAGTTGTTGTAGTGGAGGAGACTTCAGTGCAGGAACAACCTCTCAATTGGCTCTTAGGAAAACGGTTACATGTGGCATCACATGTGGATAACATAACAGAATCATCAAGACTGCGCAAAGAAAGCATCACCTTTCTCCTCGATCTCTATCATTGTTAGATTAATTGGAGATGGGCACTAAGACACATAACAGGCAATGTCAGCGTCCCACCCGGACCAATTATTGTTGTTACATTAAAAGTGTCAGAGTGAAAGAGGTTAACTGGAGCTGTTTATCACGTGACTCGAATTAATGTCAGTCTCCATGGATACTAACTGTGTCACTGGAGGGTTTCCTCTTCTATTAATAAGGGGTTTCTGCCAATGCGTTATCCCATAGTATCAGTGGCTGTGTCATCCTCAACACGATTGGGGTCAACAGCTCCAGAGAAGGGGAGAGATCAGAGTCTGTGAACAGCAGATTGGGATGCTCCAATTATGAATCAGAATGTGAGAACAATGGACTGGAATGTTCCAATAACAGATCAGAATCTCAGAACCATAGACAGGAATGTTACAGAAATGTACCAGCGTCTGAGAGGAATAGATTGGAATGTTCCAACAATGGACAAGGGTTGATCCTATGGCCTTTACTGGCTTTCTTTCGATCAGATACCGTTATCCTGGCGGATAGAAGCTGTACTGATGGTTATTCAGGCAGGTTACTATCCCATCCTCACTTTTGTTGGTGTTCCCGGTAAGTCTTTCTATCTCTGTCCATTTATTAATTCTGTAAGCCTTTGTAAACATTATCTCAATTTCTAAGTTCTGTATTTGGCAAAGATGGAAACTATTGTATTCACTTTCAATTACAAACTCAATTCTTATTCCATGGCTTTTTTCACCTTCACTTACAACCTTCTGAGGAGGAATAAAAGTGTTCATAAACACCGTTGGCCCATTTTGTCCTGAGCTGATTTATATCACAATATTTCCTTTATCACCAATAATATTCTCAGTTTTCACTCCTGCCTCAGTGCTGTTTCTGAATAAACTATAATCTTCTCCTTTCCAGCTGCAGTTCTCTTCTGGCCACACTTGCAGTTACTGAAATTTTGACTGTACACTTATTCTTATCTCTACCGGGACCTATGCCAGTTGCAAAGTGTGAGGTCAGTTTGATTCTAAAAAGAGGTGGTCACAGCTTTGTGTCACTGGTTTCAGCATAACCCGTCGATGGCCGTCAAATGACAGTTTCATTGAACTGTTTAGATTCAAGAACTCTCAGAGCAGGAGTGGGTGCCATGGCCATCATCTCCAAAGTGCAGTGCTCCGATGTATTCACTTGGTGACAGAGGCCATCTATCTTCACCTAGCCCCCACTGACCTGCTGCTGAATGGAATACGTTACTCTGTCTCCACAGAAGAAGATACAGAAAATCATCCAAAAATTCTACAGGACAGTGATTGCGAAAATTGGAAACTGGGAGATTAGAATTAATAAAGAGGAATTCCTCAAAACTAATTGAACTGAAGTTTCGTACATTGCTCTGGTATGTCCTAGAATATACATGGAAGTGGCAATAGAGCTCCTCAGTCTCACCAGTCCATGTCAAACATAACCCCAAACTATCCTAGTCCCACCTGCCTGGGCTTGGTCCATATCTCTCCAACTGTTTCCTGTTCATGTACTTATCCAAATGTCATTTAAAACTGGTAACGACAAGAAAGAAGTATTGATTACCATACAAAATTCTTTAGATTCTGGAATTTGTGGTTCCTACACAATGGAATTTAACTGTTGTAAACCAAATAAAAACTGGAGTGGGAGGGAGAACAAAATAAAATTAAATTTTGGCAACTTGATGTCTGTTATGAAGAAAATATTGGAATATTTTATGAGGACTGTGAAAACTAGACACTTGGGGAATCATGATATGACTTGGCAGAATCAACTTAGATTCAAGAAAGGGAAGTCATCTTTGGTAAGCCTGTGAAGTTTGTGTTAATTAAATTTCAGTCCACAAATTTCAGGTGTGAGTCCAAGTTATCCCCAGAAATGTCTTCCATTGCTACTTCACCATCTTCCCGACTAAGATTCTGTTGCTACTAACTCTAGCCAGTTCCTCCCTCATGTCTTTGCAGTTTCATTACTCAATTATAATCGTGTCACATCCAAATGTGAGCAATACGTTTAATCTGAAAGAGGGATGTTTGAGAAATAAGACATGGAGAAAGATTGGCGTATTTATTAACTCAATATATGTAATGTACATATGAGAGAGAGATAAAGAGACAGAGAATATGGATGATGAGATGTAAAAATGGAGAAAACTAGATTATCGACAGAAGTAGATGTACTTCCAAATTTGTTTTGGCAATTCCTGTATGCTGTGGTCCTTTATCCAGTGCATGTACGGCTGAGTAATATGCATAAAATAGTTGAAGCATCCACACATGAGAACCAGTGGGAGCGGTGTATTTGAATTGACAGAACACTTTTGATATGGTTGCACACTGGTGAGTGAGTAAAGCTGGAGTCCAGGGGTAAGGGGAAACATACCACACGGATTGACATTTGTTTAGTTGAGACAACATAGACTGTCGAGCCCTTTTCCAGACTGAACGCTGTTACTTATGTGGTATGACATGTACCAGTGTTTGGTAATTTGAAAGGCATTCGACAATTTGGATGTGGCCAGCAATAGCATACATCCATTTTGTAATGAATAAATGGTGCGAGGTTGGGAAGTATTGTTGTCCAAAAGGACCTGCATGTCCTTGATCATTGGTCACCAAAATTAGGACAGACAGGGGTATGATTAATTAGGGAAATAAATAGTATGTTGTCCTTCATTGTAAGATGATTCAAGTACATAAATAAGACCATATTTCTGCACTTGTAGAGCCTTGATGAGAGTGTATTTAGGGGCATTGTGTACAGATTTTATCTCTTTTGTAAGGAAAGATCTCCTTGCCACAGACACGGTGCAAACAGGTATCACCAGTCTAATCGTTGAAATAATGGTACCATGAGGAGAGAGTGAAGAACCTGAGTGTTTAACCTGTAGCGCTGTGATAGAATAAGAGATAATTGCATTAAAAGTTGAGGATTGGCAGTGAACACTTATGTCCAAGAAAGACATTGAAAGGGTGAGAAATTCCATATGTTACCCATGTAAATACATATGGATTTTACATGTAAAATGACATAAAGCCCCATGTCGATTGAAAGAGAAGTGCTGGCTCTGAAGGAACTCTCCTCAAATTAATGTGTGACCATACACTGAAGGCCATGTTGTTCACAACCCCGAAATTAGCCATAATACCTTACTTTTGAAACAGAAAGCCATTCCAACCGCATTCTGATTTTCATAGAGAACAAAAGTCTGTCTTGTCGGAGGATGCCTCCTTGAGATTTTTCACAAAACATTAGGCTTCCCACCTCACTGTTAGAAAACCGCTTTAAAGTACCACGTGTGTACCACGAGCAATGGAGACACGATGAACAGCGTGAAGCAGACTATTTGTGCAGCCTTTGCTCCATTTGCTTGTAATGTTGGAGCATTAGTTACCTCACTCTGTTTCCATGTAAGTGAATGTAGGGGCTGAATGGCCTGCTCCTGTTCATATGTAAGTGACTCAAGGGGCTGTACAGTAGGGCCAAGTGCCTAATTGGGCTTCTCCGGGTTCCTGTGTAACAGCTCGATATGCGAACGAGTGTGACAATGCTGTAACTGTAAGAGGTTATTTTGTCCTGGTTTCTTTTAAGAGAGGGATTGAACAAGAGGCACAAAGCTGTCTAGTTAATAAAACCTGAGTAAACAGCTTGAGAGGCTTTGGTTATTTCACAACATCTGTCAACTATTTCACTAATGTAGCTCTGAATAAAGGTAAACAGAAAGGCACCACAGATTTCTGGGGAAGAGAATTCCCATTCGAAATGCTCTTTTAGAATTTCTTCTCATCCATCTTATAGAATCAGAAAATCATACAGCGCAGAAACAGACCCTTTAGTCCAACTTGTCCACGCTGACCAGATATGTAATCTGATCTATTCCCATTTTCCAGTATTTGGCCGATATCCATCGAAACCCTTCCTATTCATTTACCAATCCACGTACCCTTTAACTGTGTAAATTCACCTGTCTCCATCACTTCTGACTGCACTTTTAGTACGCACACCACTCTTTGCATGAAAATGTTGCCCCACGTTCCCTTCTATATCTTTCCGCTCTCACCTTTAACATACGCACTTTACTTATTGACTCCTGGGAAACAGATCTTGGCTATTCAGACTATTCATGCTCCTCATGATTTTATAAACCTCTGTAATGTCACCCCTCAGCCTCCAACACTCCAGGGGAAAAAAAAACATTAAACGATTCAGCGTCTCCCTCTCGCTCAAACCCTCAAATCCAGGAGCATGCTTGTCAATCTTTTCTGCTCCTCTCAAGGTTAAAAACATCCTTCCTTTAGCAGAGCCAACTGAAATGTGCGCAATATTCTTAACGTGGCCTCATCAACGTCCTGTACAGGAGCAACATGCCATCCCAACTCCTATACCCGATGCTCTGACTGATTAGGGCATGCTTGACAAACGTGTTCTTCAGCTTCCGGTCTACCTGCTACTACACTTTCAAGGAACTAAGTGCCTGCACCCAAAGTCTCTTTATTCGGCAACACTCCCCAGGGCCCTAGCATTAATTGTATAAGTCCTGCCCTGCTTCACCTTACCAAACGCAAAACGTCTCATTTATCTAAATTACACACCGTCAGCCACTCCTTGGTCCATTGTTCCATCTGATCAATGTCCCATTGCACTCTGAGCTAATTTTCACCACTGTCCACTGCAACACTTTTTGATGTCATCTGTAAACTTACTAACCATGTCTCTGATATTCACATCCAAATCCTTTATATGAATGATGGAAAGCAGTGAACTCAGCACTGGTACTTGCGGTACACAGCTGGTCACAGGCCTCCAGTCTGACAAACAATCCTCTGCCTTCAAGCCAATTTTGAATTCAATTGGCTATCTCCCCCGGATCCCATGTGTCCTGCCATTACTAACCTGTCTACCATTCGGAACCTTACCAAACACTTTCCTCAAGTCCATTTAGACAACGTCTGCCACACTGCCTTCATCAACTTCCTTTATCCTCTCTTCAAAATAATCAAGTTCGTGAGACATGTTTTCCACCACACAAAGCCATGTTGACTGTCTCTGATCAGTGCTTGCCTTTCCAATTTCAGGCAAATCCTATCCCTCAGAATCCCCTCCAACAACTTACCCAGCACTCATGTCAGGCTCACTGGTCTATGGCTCCATGACTTGGCTGGTCATTGTTTCCTTTTCCAGTCCCACTCCTCCACTGGTCACAGCAAATTTTAAATGTAACCACGTTGGTGATGTGGCTGATGATATAGGTCTCAGACTGGGTCAGGGTCAGTGTTAGGAACAAGTCATTCAGTTTTATTTAATCTGCTAAAAAGCACGTTTATGACCAAAATAAAGCTATGATGGAAAGAAGAATGTAAAACAGTTTGGATCTGCAAAAGTGTACATTGATATTTTCCATTTCTAAAAATAATCACTCACTCTCACACACACACACACACACACACACACACACACACA
>JAHRHZ010000102.1:1042696-1135537 GCA_024137785.1 Ginglymostoma cirratum
CACACACACACACACACACACACACACACACACACAGAGAGAGACACAGACACACACACACGTACGTTTGATGACAAACTTAAATGTTAATTTGAAATAACTTTGTGCACATAATAGTTGAACTCATGACAAAACGAAAAATGTGAGATTGCCCCAAATGTTATTTTGCTTCAAAATGTGTTCTGTTCGCACAAGTTGTTGGCAATGAGATTACTTCCCTGAACAGTTAGATTTGGCTGAATTCCCTTTTCTTCAGGCAGTGGGAGGTTCCAGTGAATCCTAGTCATGAATCCTCCACGAGTGGTAAGGATGACTGACCAGTGTTTAGCTCTCATACATTGCTGTGATGAGGAAGAAGGAAAGAGAGAGGGAGCAATAGGCCATTGCTGAACAGACAGGTTACATTGTTTTTCCCTCTCTGAGTTGAATCACACAATAATGTTATTCGACTCCCAAACTGGAACATGTGAGATTTCCTTGAACTTTGTCCGAACTATATGTTTCCGCCACATTTCCTGCATCATTGTTGACGTCGGACACAGAGCCATTTCCTTAGCAACAAATGGGCCTACTTGATTTAAATATATGTTTATAAGTGCCTGCGTAATTTAAAAATAAAATGTTTAATTTCTTCACAATATCTGTGTTAAAATGAATGTGTCTCATTCCTAAATAAATAGAGAAATCACTAGAAAAGGTCAGCAAGCTGGGAGCATCTATGAAGAGAAATCAGAGTTAATGTTTCAGGCCCAGTGATCCTTCCTCAGATCCTGTTTTATTTTTTAAACTACTTCCTCAGTTTTATTCTCCCATACACGAGGAAATATCCATCAGGTATTCACCAGCTACACTCTCTTCAAAATCTTATATCCTAAAGAAGAGCATTTCTCGTTCTCAGGTCTGAGATGTTAATCCTCCATAACATAATGCCTTCATCAGAGGACAGTGTATAGAGAACCATCTTTGAAAATTTTCAAACACCGTTGTGTTCTTTTTTTTCAGTTTAGGGCATCATAACTACACACAGAGCATCAAATGTGTTCTCAGCAATGCCCTGTACAGATGCAGGGAAACATGCCTAAGATCGTACCCGGCACCCTTTGCAGGAAACAACATCATTCAATTCATTTTCCAAATCACTTGCGACATCTTCGGAATAATATTATATGATTTATGTGCCAGGACACACAAATCCCTCTGTAGCGCTGACTTCTGCGTTCCTTCTCCAGTCATATAATTTACTGCTGTTTTATCCTTTCCCCAAAACACAAACTTCCCATGACCCACACTGCACTGTTTTATTTGCATTGCCAAAAGTTTGCTCATTATCATCTCCTGTCAGCAGCCCGTTGGAGATGCTTTGCCTGAGCTTGACATCTTATTGGATGACTATGCTGGTGTACTAGCAAACTGAGCTCCAATCCTATCAGCCCTTGATCCAAACCGGTAATCTAGTTTGGAAACTGTTGATGACCTCACACTGATCCGAGGAATTCCAATAGTTGCAGCTTTCCAAACTGAAAATAAATAATTATCTCTACTCTGCATTTCCTGTTAGCGAACCAGGGTTCGCTGTGTAGCAGCCAAGAAAAGTTGCAGGGCCTCTCCTGTGGTGTGCAGCTGGTTGTCGAGGTGTTTATGAGCTCAACAATGCACCATTAGGGAATTCGTTGTCACATCATCAGGTAGAGGCTATGCTGTCAATGAATCTGATCCTTGACCGTTTAAAAAACGAGCACAGAATATAGACTGACATTTGAGTAGAATGTTGCATGATCAAAAATGCTGTCTTTCAGATGCAGCAATAAATCTAGTCTGCCCTCTCAATCAGGTGCTCAATTTTCCCCGGAAACGTATTGTGGAAGAGGGAAGTTTCCTGTCCGTTGGGTTAACATTTGTCCCTTTAACACCACCACAAATACAGATAGTCTTAATGATTAATTCCATTTTTGGCTGTGAGTGCTGTGTGGAAAAATTGCCACAATTGGTACACAATAAAATAAAATAAAATGTCTCTGACGAGTGACCTTACAGATGTTTTCAAAGTCATAAGGTGCACAGATGTGTAAACAGCCAAAGTCTTTTCCCCGAGGTGGGGGAGTCCAAAACGAGAGGGCATAACTTTAAGGAGAGAAAGGAAAGATTTAAAAGGGACTTAAGGTGCAACATTTTCATGCAGAGGGTGGTGTGTTTATGGAATGAGCTGCCAGAGGAAACGGTGGAGGCTGGTACAGTTACTAAATTTAAATGTCATCAGGATGAGTATTTGTTTGGGAAGGGTTTAGAGAGGTATGGACCAAATGCTGGCAAATGGGCCTCGACTTATTTTGGATATCTGGGCGGAGTGGACGAGTTGGACCGAACGGTCTGTTTGCATGCTGCATTTCTCTATGTACCTATGACTCTATGTCTGAATACTTTACTCTACTCCTGCGTAACTCCTGAGAGAGGAAGAATGATCTCCTATCTCATTGTCACAACCACGACTGTTTGAATGGAAATTTCCTTTCCATCTGTAACAACTTCGAGGGTTGGAGTGAGAGAACAACACACAGGATAGGAGCTGTAGTTGGCCAATTGGACCCTCGATCCTGCTTCTCAATTTAGAAAGATCAAAGCTGATCTGTTTGTGGCTGAACACCCCTTTCCTGTTTATTCCCAATAATGGACTCTCTTGTCCATTAAAGGTCAGTAGAGTTCCGCCTTGAATATCTTCACTAACCCAGTCTTCACTGTTCCCTGGGGATGAGAACACTACAGACAGCACAATATTAAAGAGAAATAAATATTCTTATCTCAATCTTAATTGGGAGACTCCTTAAACTGTGTTAACCTCACAGAAGGTTACCTCCTCTTTAAAGAGCACAACAAATAGGAACAGATATTGACCATTCATCCCCTCAAACCTATTCCATATTCCGATTGACTCTGTTCAGTAAAGTATCGATCAATCTCAGTCATCACTGCTCTCTTGGAAAATATTCCTGATACCTTCAGATCAGACAGTATAAGAAGTTGGAGCAGAATTAGCCATTTGGCCCAAGTCTGCTCTGCTGTTCGATTATGCTTGAGGTGTTTCTCAAAACAATTCTCATGTCTTCTCACTGTAGCCCTTAATCTGCTTATTGATCAAAACGATTCTGTCTCTGTCTTGAAGACATGACTGTGTCTTTGTCTCTATATGCATGTGTGTTTCTGTGTGTGTATTTCTACTCTGGACTCAGAAGACAGGGTGGTCACAGAGGATTGTTCATCAGACTGGAAACCTGTGACCAGAGGTGATCCACAGGGATCCATGCTGGATTTATTTTTGTTTGTCATTTAAATAAATGATTCACATGAAAATTATAAAAGACATGTTCAGCAAGTTTACAGAGGACACTGAGATTATTTGAATGTAGACAGGGAAGGGTATCTTAGATTACAAAGAGATCTTGAACAATTGGATGAATGAATCATAAAGATGTAACAAATCCTTTGGTCCATAAGACCATAAGACCATAAGACATAAGAGTGGAAGTAAGGCCATTCGGCCCATCAAGTCCACGCCGCCATTTAATCATGGCTGATGGGCATTTCAACTCCACTTACCCGCACTCTCCCCATAGCCCTTGATTCCTTGCGAGATCAAGAATTTACCAATCTCTGCCTTGAAGACATTCAACGTCCCGGCCTCCACCGCTCTCCGTGGCAATGAATTCCACAGGCCCACCACTCTCTGGCTGAAGAAATGTCTCCTCATTTCCATTCTAAATTGACCCCCTCTAATTCTAAGGCTGTGTGCACGGGTCCTAGTATCCCCACCTAATGGAAACAACTTCCCAGCGTCCACCCTTTCTAAGCCATGCATTATCTTGTAAGTTTCTATTAGATCTCCCCTCAACCGTCTAAACTCTAATGAATACAATCCCAGGATCCTCAGCTGTTCATCGTATGTTAGGCCTACCATTCCAGGGGTCATCCGTGTGAATCTCCACTGGACACGCTCCAGTGCCAGTATGTCCTTCCTGAGGTGTGGGGCCCAGAATTGGACACAGTATTCTAAATAGGGCCTAACTAGAGCTTTATAAAGTCTCAGAAGCACATCGCTGCTTTTAAATTCCAACCCTCTTGAGATAAATGACAACATTCCATTCGCTTTCTTAATCACGGACTCAAGCTGCAAGTTAACCTTTAGATAATCCTGTAGTACCACTCCCAGATCCCTTTGTACTTCGGCTTTATGAATTTTCTCACCGTTCAGAAAATAGTCCATGCCTGTATTCTTTTTTCCAAAGAGCAAGACCTCGCACTTGCTCACGTTGAATTTCAGCAGCCATTTCCTGGACCACTCTCCTAAACTGTCTAAATCATTCTGCAGCCTCCCCACCTCCTCCATACTACCTGCCTGTCCACCCAACTTCGTCATCTGCAACGTTTGCCAGAATTCCCCCAGTCCCTTCATCCAGATCATTAATATATAAAGTGAACAGCTGCGGCCCCAACACTGAACCCTGCGGGACACCACTTGTCACCGGTTGCCATTCAGAAAACGAGCCTTTTATCCCAACTTTCTGCCTTCTGTCAGACAGCCAATCCTCAATCCATGCCAGTAACTCACCTCGAACACGATGGGACCTCACCATAACCTCGAACACGATGGGACCTCACCTTACTCAGCAGCCTCCTGTGAGGCACCTTATCAAAGGCCTTTTGGAAGTCTAGCAAGATAACATAAACCAGGTAAGGATGGCAGTTTCCTTCCCTAAAAGACGTTAGTGAACCAGATGGGTTTTTCCAACAATCAACAATGGATTCACAGTCATCATTAGATTCTTAATTCCAGATATTTATTGAATTCAAATTACACCATCTGCCATGGTGGGATTTGAACCCGAGTCCCCAGAGTGTTTATCTGGGTCCCTGCATTAACAGTCTAATATCATCGGCCATCACTTCCCTAATGGCAATAAATTCCGTAAATATTTCACTCTGATGAAACACCAGTGAATTCCCCCAGGGAAGAGGCTTGTTTGGAGTAGAGTAAAGTATACACTCAGTTATCCAACCTGCACATGCATCAATGAGTTCACACTGGGGAGAGGCAATTTACATGCTCTGGTTGTGGAAAAGAATTCACTCAGTCATCTGCCCTAGTAAGACACCAGTGCATGCACACAGGGGAGAGGCCTCACAAATGCTCCATGTGTGGGAAGCGGTTCAGAGATTCATCTGGCCGACAGGTACACCAGCGAGGCCATACTGGGGAGAAGTCTTTCATATGTTCTGAGTGAGGGAAAGGATTCATTCAGTCATCCAGTCTGTCGAAGTATAAGAAAGTTCACAAATGATCATAAGAGTTGGATCTGCTTGTTAATCCGCATTATATGTGCTGCTAGACAGCACATTTCAAACACAAAGCATCTACTCTCTAGAAAAATAAATGAAGTAGTTACATGAGACAGTTAGCACCTGCATGCTTTTCTTGATACTGCACACCATTCTCATCAACAAGATATTAGAAAGGGAAGATTTGCAGACAGCGATCTCAAAATGACCATCACATGAAGATCTAATGGAGTCACTGAAATAACTGGGACATGAATATCATAAACTTCCACATTGGCTGTTTCTTTACTCTTAAATGATTCAAAACCCTGCAATTCTCCCAAATAACATTGTGGGTGACCCCACACCTCAAAGACTGCAGTGCCAGAAACCACCATCTTCTCAATGAGGGCAACTGGGATGGGCAATAAGTGCTGACCTAGACATTGATACTATACCCCATGAGTTGATTTGAAAATGAGGGAAAATGACATCCAAGACTGAGCCATGTTCATTCTGACAGTGGGTGAAGTGGGAGGGTCAGAGGGTTTCTTTCTGCTGGACTGGCCGCTCTCAAGACTTTGCTTCTAGTGGGGATGATGCTGTTTGAGTCTGGGACTGCACATTCCCAAGGAAATGATCCCCAAAATCTGATGAAGCAAATTTATTTTGTACTAGATAGGAAATGATGTTTTCCTCATCACTACAATTAGATCAGAAGTAAATATGTTTGTCTTTGTTCCATTGAGTCTTTCGCCCAATCAACTCAATTCGTCTCCGTCAGTATTTATGCTCCACATTCTTCCCTTTCATCTCCCCTATCAGCAGATCCTTCTATTTCTTTCTCCCTCACATATGCATCCAACTTCTTAAATATATTCCTCTGTTCAGCTCCATCTCACGCTCTTGGAGTGAATTGCACGTTCTGACCTGTCGCACGGTAAAGAGGTTTCTCATGAAGTCACGATGGATTTTTAAATAACAAAGTGCAAATGATAGAGTGGTGATAAAGAGAACCACACCCCTTTAACGTGTGGTCTGTAAATATCCTGTTCCGGTTTTCTTGCTAATTAGCATATATTAATTTAAATGTGATAACTATTTTATTTGCTTATGAATCATTGGCATCACTGGGCAGAGCCAGATTTATTGCCCATCACTGACCACCCTGGAGAGGATGGGGCCACCTATAGTCCATGTACTGTCGGTAGATCCACGGTGCCATTAAGGGAGACTTCCAGGAATTTGACCAAGCGACACAGAAGGAACATGATATATTCCCAGGTCAAAGCCAGAAGTCACACAACACCAGGTTTAAGTCCAACAGGTTTATTTGAAATCATAGACTTTTGGGACGTTCCTCTTTCGCCAGGTGAAGCACTGCATTATTACTTTGTTACACATCGTAAGAAAGTGATAAAGTCAGGTGCAGCGTTCAGAAAGCTTGTGATTTCAAATACACCTGTTGATCTATAACCTGGTGTCATCTGACTTCTGACTTTGTCCACCCCAATCCGACACCAGCACCTCCACATCATATTTCCAGGCCAACACGGTATGTGGCCTAGAGGGGATCTAGCAGGTGGTAGATCCCATGTGACTGCTGCCCCTGTCCTTCTGAATGGTAAAGACTGCAGATTCAGAAGTTGTGCTGTCAGCGGAGCCTTGCTGAGTCACTGCAGTGCATCTTGTAGATGGTACAGACTGCTGCCACTGTGCATCGGTGGTGAAGGGAGTACAGGGCCGTAGTTTGGGTGCAAATCAAGAGGGCTGTTTTGTGTTAGATTGTATTAAACCTGATGTAAGGCTTTTGAAATTAAAAAAAAAAGCAAACATTGTCATATGAAACTGTCCACAAAGTGAAATATTGGTTTTTGATAGTTACCTCTGGATCAGACAAGTGAATGGAATGTAGTCAAGTTGGAAAATGATATCAAAGTGGGAATAAAAGACATGTCCTGGAGACATTCACATTAGGTTAGACATCATGAGAAAGTGATAAAGTCTCAGATGAGATTCCTTCAGAATAAAGTCTTCCCACTGCAAGCACTAACCCCATTACACCCTTTCCTGTCCAATATATGCTTGTTACGTGTAGTTATTGAAAATGAAAATTAACATTTTGTCCACACTCCTCATGTCATCACTGTTAGTGAAAAATAACCCCCACCCTTCTTTCACTTCACCCTGGTGCATCCTGTGTGGTTACAGTAGAGGCAGAGACAGGTTACTCATACCCCTGCTCCCACTGCTCTGGATCTCAATGTTGTACGTTTACCAAACACAGTTTTATCTTTACCAATGTAGAAGAAACCTAAACCTGAACCAATCAAGAACAGATCGTTGATTTACACTAATCTCTAATTTGAAGCCCGATTCCAGCATTCACCGTTGTTCTTCCTCTGACTCTAAACCCAGTCAGAAACGAAATTCTGTTTCGTGCATAGGAGCTCTGAGCTATGGAAGACAGTAGCTGGGACACATTTCTTTTCCACAGCAGGATTAACCCACACCGTGGATTGGCGGTCAGCGAAGAGAGACGTGAAAGAGTAAAGTGCCATATGATCCCCTCTGTGTGACCCTGAAGGATGTGTCCCTGCTGAAGTTCTGTTGCTGCCATACGAATCTGCCCCACCCTGAAATTGTCCTTTCTGAGCTCCAGGTGCCGTTCAATCCTCTGGGCAAATACAACAATCTACAGTGATGTGCTGAAGCATAGCTGATTTATTTTACATTTCTCTGGAATATAAACTTTAGTCCAATTTGACAGGTTACAAACATCATCAGAAACAAACTCCAAATGTCAGAACAAAGGTGTCAGAAAATTACAGTGCAGATCAAGGCCATTACTTTAAAATTTATTTGTATGATGTGGGTCTCGCTGACCACCAGCTTTACTTGGCCTGTCATATTTTGTGTTGCCTGAAATAGAACCACCCAGGCTTTGCAGCTTTCTGGACTCACCATGGAGACCAACAATTTCAGACTGTGAAGTCTGCCCCCAATTTGTTTACATTTCTTGTTTCAATTTGTTTCTGTGTCTGCTGCATACTTGGTTCCAGGCACATCTTTTGTTTCTTTGTTTCTTTTCCAGCGCCATCTCCATTCCCCATGACCTTGAAGGACTAATAACATTTCTGCAGTTTAATCTCTCCTGCCTTCCCCCTGTGACAGACCGCCTTCTTGCCCTTGTCTCACCCTCACTTTACTCAAAACCTGTTACATTTCTGATGGGTCCCAGACCCCTGTGACATCACCGCGCCCCCGGGTCAGTGGCATGAGTTTTGAATTATCTTCCTCCAGAGAGAATCTGAAATCTTTGTGGCTGCAGCTTTCCCAGATTTTATTTTGGAACAAAAACAGCGAAGTTGTTTCAGAGGTGAGGTTTTTTTTTGAGCCTTCACCCACAATTTAGTGTCTTTAGAGCTAAGCTGTAATCCTTCCAGAGTCCAAAAATGTTCAGGTTAGATGGATTGGCCACACTATATTACTAGTGTGCAGATTAGATGGTTGAGTTAGGCATGGTAAATGTGGGGGTTATGGGAATAGGATAGAAAGTCAGTGCGTACTCAATGGGCCAAACGACCTCTTTCTGCACTGTCGGGATTTTGTGATTCTAACCAGTTGTGATCATGGTCACGTTTTCCTCATGTCAGCCCACACATAACCAGGTTCATTCAGATGATGTATTCATGCTGCCTTTGTGATTTTGTGGGTTCTTACTCAGACCCTTTTTGGTTTACACAGTGTAAATGAGAATGAATTTGTAAACAGAAATTTTCCAACCAAAATCCCTTGCAGATTAGGAACTATTTCTGCTGCTGGCATCACTCACAAGGACCAGGAAAATAAAGGTTCAGTCACAAATCTTACTGGAACACAGGTTATAATTGCCCGGAAAGACTGAACAGCTTAAAACTCTTTCCTCAAGAAAACAGGAGGCTGAGAGTTAAGCTGATACAAATGGGAAGCTTTGTTCCTGTGAAATGAAATCATTGGATCTTAAACAAATAATGGGAATCAGTACTGAGGAAGAGTGACTCGACCCAAAACATTAACTCTGATTTCTGTCCACAGATGGCACTAGACCTGCTGAGCTTTTCCGCAATTTCTGTTTTTGTTTCTGATATACAGCTTCTGCAGTTCTTTCGGTTTATAAAAATTGAATCTGTCGCATTTTTCATTGCCCTGAGGTCATCAAAGGAACTGTCTAAAGGTGCATCTTTCTTTCTGTCTGTCTGCCTGAGTTAACAATCAGATGGAGAGGTCACTGACTTTTCTCCACAAATCCACGATTGAATCAGCCTTCCTCACACTCTCACGCCCGTCACCACTCGCTGGGTCATGGAGAATGGCTGTTAGAATGGGAGCTTCCTTTGATGTGGCCTGAACTTGTGCTTCTGCCCACTTCCCAGTTCCCTGCATTAATTCCAGATGCCTCTCGTCTGCCCAATAGTGTTGTTGAAGAACTTGAGAGGAGAGCGGACTGAAACTAAGAAATTAAAGAGTCAGATGAAAGAGCAAGAGAAAAACAAACAGGTTTTTGTGGATCCCAAGGGGATGAGACTCCAGGATCTGTCTGTTGTGACTGTTCACACGGTAACAAAAGACAATATTCTCTGATGAGGGTCAAACCTGGGCAGGAGGAGACAGAGCACTGAATAGCAACAGATTTAGTTCAAACACAGGAGATTTATTCAGCCAGTAATACATGTAGTGTAATAGTCATGGATGAGAAGTGAGTAGTGAGGGGGAAATATTGCCACAAACTGCAGATGGACAACTTTTATAGAAACAGCAGTAGACCATTCAGGCCCTCAAGCTTGTTCTGTCATTCACTGAGATCATTGCCTGGTCTGTGGCTCAACTTTCAATTTCCAAAACCCACCAAGCCTATTAATGAGGCTCCTCTGAAACAGACAAGGTGAATATTGAAAAGCCTAAAAAACTGCAGATGCAGGGAAATCAGAAACAAAAACAGATTGCTGGAAAAATTCAGCAGGTCTGGCAGCATCTATGGAGAGAAATCAGAGCTAACCTTTCAGATTCAGTGACCCTTTGAGTGACCAAAAGCAGCTGACCATTCCGTCTTTTCTGTAACACTCTCTGGGACAGGTTATGGTGTGAGGGCCATGAGATTGTCAATAACAACTGTGAAAACAGCAGGATATGCTCAATCAGAATAAAACACATTTTGGTCTTTCACTTTCAAATCAACTATAACAATTTATTCACTAATTATTTCAGAAACAGGATAAGAGACCAGAAAATCAACTCAGTGCCATTGGGTCTGGGAACCATTGTTAACTCTGACCAGGTCTGGCCTTCGTGTGAGTCCATACCATAATGACAATATTGATTCTTAACCATCCTCTGGGCAGTTAGATCGGATGATGTGTGCTTGCTGAGCTTGTGGTGCCATGATCCCATGAACAAGCACAAAAAATAATTCAATTACTGAAGTTACTTGTGAACCTGCTGTTGTTTCATCAAGCTAGATGACTGAGTGATTTTTTCCCCCCACACTCATAGCAGGTGAACGACCTCTCTCCAGTGCGTATTTGCTGGTGTACAGTGAGGGTTGATGATATCCTGAACGCAGCCCCACAGTGAGACCTCCTGAATGGTCTCCCTTCAGTGTGAACATGTTGATGGTACATCAGTCCACTTGAGCTTTTATAGCACTTCCCACAATCTGCACATTTAAAAGGGTCACTCTTCAGAGTGAACCTGTTGGTGTTTCGACAGAAATCATTCCCGCACCTGGAGAAGATGAATGGTCTCTCCCTAGTGTGGACTCAGTCTTGTGTCAGCAGGTGGGATGACTGAATGAATTCCTTGCCACACTTACAGCAGGGAAACAGCCCCATTCCAGTGTGAAACTGCTGTGAATACCTTCTCACACACGAAGCAGGTGAACGGTTTCTTTCTGGTGTGATTGGGCCGATGTGTTTGTAGCTTGGATGGCTATTTTACCTCCTTTTCCAGGATGCCTGCTTCACACCATTCCCTTGGTGACACTAGAGCACAGGTACAGCTTTAGGCTGCTCATTTGAGCCATTGGAGGTGTTTAAATGAACACTACCCCCCTCTGCTGTTGCCATTTAAAGGGACAGAGACATTGTATGAGAGTGACTGGTGTCAATCTGGACAGCAGGGAAATTGGATCTTGAGAAACAATTAACAAAGTAGTAAGTTAGAATCTGGTCTGAATTCCTCTTGCAATTTCGTTACAGCAATGATTGAAATAAACTTGTTTTACTGGGAGTGGGTTCACTGATGGGAAACTCAGACTTGACGTCAAATCAGTCTGAGAGTCATCCAATTCAGCAGGTCTTAATCATCATTGGTCAATGGAAGAGGAAAACAGCATTCCCAACAAAAAGAAACCATTCCCATGTTCGGTGTGTGGTCGAGGATTCCACTGGTCATGTGATCTGGGAAGACACAAATGTGACCAGACCAGGGCAAGGCTATGTAAATGTGGGGACTGTGGGAAGAAATTCAGTTATCGCTCCCAGCTGGAAACTCACCGACACAGTCACACTGGGGAGAGGCTATTCACCTGCCCTGCATGTGGGAAGGGATTTACTCAATCTTGCAAACTAAGGCACCAGAGAGTTCACAGAGGATTTAGACCCATCACCCGCTCCGTGAGTGGGAAAGGATTCATTCAAATCACCCACCTGCAGAGACATCAGCGGATTCACACTGGGGAGAGGCCATTCACTTGCTCCGAGTGTGGGAAAGGATTCATTCAATCCTCTGATCAGTTGAAACACCAGCGCGCTCACTCTGGAGAAAGACCATTCACTTGCTGTGAGTGTGGGGAGAGATTCTCTCAAATCATTCACCTGCTGAGTCATCAGTGAGCTCACACAGGGGAGAAGCCATTCATATGTTCCGCGTGTGAGAAGCGATTCAGTGATACATCCTGCCTGCTGAGACACCAGCTGCTTCACACTGGGTAGAAGCCGTTTACCACTCTATACAACAAGGGATTTGTTGAGTCTTCAACATGACTGAGAGACCAGAGAGTACACACAGGGAAGTTGTCATTCACCTGCTCTATGTGAGGGAAGAGTTCAAACGTCACTGCAGGATTCTGATTTCACTGTTATTGTTCATCAGATTCAGGACTGGACTTTGTTCATGATGATATTGTCAGAGTATTGATGTTGTTTACCACGGTTACTGGGTTTGAGTTGACTGAATTTATCAAACTTTCTGAACCTCAGGATGACTCTGTGGGTAGTAAGTCTCCAGGACAGCAAAGTGACAATGAGCAGGGATCATCTGTTTTGACTGAGATTGGTTAGGTGGAGTGGTTTCACAGCCAGGTGACCTTGGAGAAGGTGCACTCGATATCCTTCAATACTCTCAAAGCATTCAGAGATAAGTGGCACTGCGGGCGATACACCTCTTTATTTCCACCTTCAACTAAACTTTGATTTAGTCCCTTAGCACTTTCCCTACCCCATCCCTCACTTTTGATCGTTTTCATTGCCCATAATGGGATTTGCTTGTAAATATTTAACTGGTTATGAGAGAGTTTTACTGGTGATGGTTGTTAGTAAACAAAAAGCAAAAAGAACTCATGGTGATTTTAGTGGTGGGAAGGCACTCACCTGTGTTTGATAACACTTCTGAGTAGGAGAAAAGGGGAAGAAAAAAGGTTTCTCCACTGGTGAAACCAGAACTGAAAAGCAGTTAAATCGAACCAACAGATTGGACAGGGAAGGAACATTTCCCTGGCTTTTGACTAACTGTAAAGTGGTGCTATCTGGGAGGAGATGGGTTTTTGTTTCACAGAGTGAATGAAATTTTTAAACTACTATATTTAGATAGCTTTGTTTGTTCTATTTTCATGATATCTATTGTAGAATGGACTTCTATTTCGTTGTTAAAACCAAATCTGAAACCTTGTGTCTATGTTTCAGTGAAAGGCTACCATGTAACACAAAATACAAGATGACATATCAAACCGTAATTCATTCTGAGATCTAACGAATCCAGGGTAAACAGCAGCTGGGATCATAACACCTCACACAAGCTGTCCTCAACTTTGTCTCTGAAAACTGATGTGGAGACAATTTCCTGGAGAATACATACCCAGCCTGCCTTTCTTACCTTCCCCCACCCACCCACCTCCAACCCCGCTTACGTGGAAATATAGAGGATAAAGAGTAGGAGTAAGCCATTCAGCTTTTTGTGCTTGCTCCGCCATCATGGATGATTATCCAAGTCAGTACTTTGTTCCTGCTTTCCTTCGATACCATTTGATCCCTTTACCACCAGAAGTATATCTAAGTCTTTCTTGAAAGCAATGTTTTGGCTTCACCGCTGAGTGCTTCAATGATATGCTATACCTGCCCCCACACCTCCTCCCTCACCCCAATCCCAGGCCCCAAGAAGACTTTCCACATCAGGCAGATGTTCACCTGCACATCTGCCAATGTGGTATACTGCATCCGCTGTACCCGTTGTGGCTTCCTCTACATCGGGGAAACCAAGCAGAGGCTTGGGGACCGCTTTGCAGAACACCTGCGCTCAGTTCGCAACAAACAACTGCACCTCCCAGTCGCGAACCATTTCAACTCCCCCTCCCATTCCTCAGATGACATGTCCATCCTGGGCCTCAGGCAATGCCACAGTGATGCCACCTGAAGGGTGCAGGAACAGCAAATCATATTCAGCCTGGGAACCCTGCAGCCCAATGGCATCAATGTGGATTTCACAAGCTTCAAAATCTCCCCTCCCCCAACCACATCCCAAAACCAGCCCACCTCATCTCCACCTCCCTAACCTGTTTTTCCTCTCACCTCAAGCCACACCCCCATCTCCTATCTACTAACATTATCCCGCCCCCTTGACCTGTCCGTCCTCCCTGGACTGACCTATCTCCTCCCTACCCCCCTACCTACACTCACCTTTACTGGCTCCATCCCCGCCTCTTCGACTTGTCTGCCTCCTCTCCACCTATCCTCTCCTCTATCCATCCTCTATCCGCCTCCCCCTCTCTCCCTATTTATTTTAGAACCCTCTTCCCCTCCCCATTTCTGATGAAGGGTTTAGGCCCGAAACGTCAAGTTTTCCTGCTCCTATGATACTGCTTGACCTGCTGTGTTCATACAGCCCCATGCTTGTTATCTCGGATTCTCCAGCATCTGCAGTACCTTTTATCTCTGTTCCAGTGATATTGCTGTGTTACTGTATGGGCATAGGCAGGGGTGATGTGATGGTTCTGCCTCCTGTCTGATGCACTCTGTGTCCAATATCATCCTGCAGTCAGCCAGATTTGAGTGACTGGAGGTACAAAGCATTTCAGAGTTCTCACTTGTAGGAGCAAAGCCCCTGAGCGAGGACAAAGACTCAGGAGGCAGGCAGAATTCAGGATCATGGCAGACTTTATTTGAGCAGTCACTGGATCATGCAGGGAGACAGTCAAAGACCTCCCTCCCCAGGCCCAACCCCCGAATCTGGCCTTGATATGCGTACTTGGCTATTCCCGTAATTTTTAGCTCAGATTGGAAGAGATACAATTTTACAGTGAGATACAATAATTTTATATATTTTATGTTACAATAATCACACACAATGTGCTCTTCCCCTTATTCTAAAGGTCCAATCCTATGAAACATCTAATCACTGATGGACACTCCTATAGACAGCCCTAGGTTCCCATGATCTAATGGTGTTTAAAGGACATTGTAATCACCAAGCCTTGGGATCTTTCCATGCGCCCTATTAATTCTCTTTCCAAAGGTACTGGCTGTACTCCTTCGGACATATCCCACTTTTGCTTATCTTTAAAGGACTATTGGTATTCTGTTATTCATTGCATTCATTTGCTATCTCTATCAAATTCAATTAGATCCCTTATATTTTCCATTGTCCTAATTATATAAAAAAAGACAACAGAGAGTTTGTTCTTATTAACTGCTATAAGGTTTGTAATGTTAATTCCTATTATAAAGCTGGTTATATGTAAAGTTTTATATCTACCCCTGTTGTTAGCACTGTTTAGCTAATGAGTTGTAAGCAATTCGTTTCTTGCAGGGTACACCAGGTATTCCTGTAGTCATAAAGAAAAGTTTCCCGAGACTAATTAACTTTCACATCTATATTTGAATCTTTCACCGTAATGCTTTACATGATCGTTGTATTTTCGTTATATGTGTATATAATCATGGTGAAATCCATCTCTGATTACCTGAAGAATCTTTAATTAGAACCTATTCCTCAACATTGTGAATAGTTTCAAATAAACAACTAATTCCTGCAAAATGACATCATCTGCTGTTTTCATAGCTTAGGCTGACCATTTGCTGTCTTCTGGACTAAGATTTATTGACCTTATTCTAACAAATTATTTTTACCTAATGTGACAACATCCTTTCATTAATGAGGCTACAGATAGTCACTGTCGTAGTTTAATGGACTTGTCTCATCCTTCGAATTTTTATAAGCCATAATCCCATTAATTTATCTGTGTTTGTTATTTCAAGGGTTACGCTCCCCTTAAATGTTTGTTACAAATCTTCAAACTGTCTGTCCCTGGACGTATCTTCCCAAACTGTCTCTAACAAATCCCTTTTGCCTCAGAATAACCCCTTCTCAAAAGGTTCCATTGTGTCATACTTAAATGCTGAAGGAGGCTTTTAATTCTGTTTAATCACTTGTCAGCCATTTTGTGCAGGACTAAAAGGACAGCTTAGCCGCAAGTCATCTTTTGTCTGAAATATGGACATGCCTAATAGGCCCCCTGTTTGGCCCAAGGGCAGATTATGGCTGCAGGGACAGTATTAACATGTGCTTTCAAAGCAAGGTAAAATAGGGTTCAGGGTCCAATTTCAAATTTTAAAAGTTTGTTCGACTCAGGTGGTCACCTGTGGCAACGTACTTATGCCTGTAGACAGAATATCAGTTCATGAGTAGTTTTCTTTCAGTGGTGTTGCACCTATGACACTCTTGTCATGTAATGAGCTTATCATTTCTTTAGATGTTCCACTAAAAATCTGTTGACTTGGTGGTATGCAGGAGAGCTCCCTTCTCAGTTCGTCCTCCATTCACAGTCATCTTCTTCATTATTGTAGCAATGAAACATATTAAAAAGCTATAAACAAGATAACATAGGAGAACGATAAATGAAGAAAATTTAAGGTTTTGGAGTAGATTTGTAGCTCGGGTTGTGGGTGTTGAGGTTGGTTGGCTCGCCGAGCTGCTTTGTTGTTCCGCAGACGTTTCATTACCGTGCTTGGTAACATCCTCTGTGCAACCTCTGATGAAGTGTCGGTGTGTTTTCCCGCCTGGTTTTTAAACTCTGGGGTCCATTGAGCTGGATTGCCTGACTTCCGGTTTTCCTTCATGGTAGAATGTATATGGGGTCGAGTTCAATGTGTTTATTAATAGCATGCTTCGTGGAGTGCCATGTTTTCAGGAATTCTCGTGCTTGCTTCAGCCTAGCCTGTCCCAGGATCTTGGTGTTGACCCAGTTGAAATAGTGGCTCTCCTTGTCCATGTGGATTGAGATGAGTGAGTATTGGTCATGTCTTTTTGTCGCCAGTTGGTGTTCATGTACTCTTGTTGTTAGTTTCCTTCCTGTTTGTCCGATGTAGTGTTTCTCGCAGGTTCTGCAGGGGATATTGTAAATGGCATTGGTCCTGTCCATGGCGGGGAGTGGGTCTTTAGTTCGGATGAGCACTTGTCGTAGGGTTGACGTGGGCTTGTGTGCCACTCAGCTGCCTAGCGGTCGTAGGAGTCTTGTGGTGAGTTCTGACATACTCCTGATGTAGGGTAGTGTGATGAGTATGTCGGGGAGTGAAGAATCTTTCTGATGCTGTTCCTGTAGGCATCTCCTGACCCAGTTCTTTGGATATCCATTATCCTTGAACACTTAGAAGAGTTATTCCTCCTTCTCTTGGCATAGTTCCATGTTGCTGCAGTGTGTTGTTGCCCTTTTAACTAGTGTTTGCATGCAGCTTCGTTTGTGTGTGCTGGGATGGTTACTATTGAAGTTCAGTACCTGGTCTGTGTGTATGGCTTTTCAGTGTACTTTCGTTTGCAGTTCCCCATTTGTCTTGCGCTCTACCATGACGTCCAGGAATGGGAGTTGCTTGTTCTTCTCCTCCTCTCTGGTGAATTTTATTCGGTGAGGGTGTTGTTTATGAGTTTGTGTGTCTCTTCTAATTTGGTCCATTTCATGATGACAAAGGTGTCATCTATGTAGCGTATCCATAGTTTAGGTTGAATTTGCGGAAGGGCAGTCCTTCCCAGTCTTTGCATCACTGCTTCTGCTACGAGTCCGGAGATAGGCAATCCCATGGGTGTCCCATTGATTTGCTCGTATGGACTATACCAAAGGCTCATTGACTGTCAGTATAGATGTTAACTTTTTGTCCTTTCTCCTAGCTGGAGGGCAGCAGTTAGAGCTTTTAGATCATTGCTTTTATTTCAGCTACCTGGGAAGAGAAACATCCTTCTTTCCTCTCTTCTGCCAAAAGTTCCCCTTTCAAATTAACCATGCCCCACTCCGTTGTGGCCTCACCATCATAGTACCTCCATGCCACATCTACAAACATGTATTTCATATCTGGCCCCTCTAATGGCTCCTCCTTAACTCAACCCTGTCTCTCTTCTTCATGCGGGGAATATAATCACATGTCTCTCTTTCTTGATTCACATAGCCTGCTGGGTTCTCTATAGTGTCTTTAAGAACTTCCAAGTGATTATCTCCTGGCATCGCTGCAGCTTCACATTTGGCTCTCTCTCTCTGTAACACCTGTCTATTTGCCAGCTTCAACCAGCTGGACTGTTCTATGTGGGGAGTGTAATATCACCCTGCTCAGTTGTGTCAAGGGGGAAGATGTCATTAGTGCTCAGGTAGCACATTGGATGGCTCGAATACACGAGTATTATCCCAACATGACCAAATCCGTTTTGCCTGAGCAGTAACTCACAGGCTATAGCTTGTTTCCATGTCTCTGTAACACTACTGCAGATTGTTTGCCCTTGCTCTCACTGCAGAAGAGGTGAAATGGCTTTTTCAGGTCACAAAGTCGTAGTGCTGGTATAGAGGCCAGTGTCTGTCTGACCTTGACAAACGCCATCTCTTGCTCAGGTCCCCATTCATTTTTTTTATTTTTTTTTCCCTGAGCTGGCTCACAGACACACACACACACACACACACACACACACACACACACACACACACACACACACACACACACACACACACACACACACACACACACACACACCCACCCCCCCCCCCCCACCCGCACCCCCCCCGCAACGCCCCCCCCCACCACTCCTTTTGTAAGGTGTTGCAGAGGTCCCACTAATTCACGGTAGTTTTCTACAAAGTTCCTGCAGTAGTTAAATAGTTCTAAGACTTATCTTATTCCTTTATCAGCAACTGTTTCTTTCTTATCATTTCTGGTAATGTCATCTGACTGAGGCAACCAGAATATCATCTACATTTTTCAGTTAATCCATTCACATAATATGCTCTAAAATTCAGTATATCCCAGATTCAGTTTTCTTAATTGGAGTATTTCTAATCCTTAATTTCCCTTTCCGTGGAACACTTCACCCAATAATACTAAAATAACATTATACATGGACTCAAAATCTCTCCAGCTTTCTTCATCTCCATCCATCTTGAGAATACTTCTTGAATATGTTTCCTTCCTTGCCAATTTTTTGAATGGTTGTATCATTGTAGATCAAAGGCGGTACTTGCATATGGAGTTAGTTGCCACTCAATATACATGGTATCAAACAATAGAGCTCTAAACTTCACCAGGCTCTACCTTCAATTTATGCTTCCCACCTTTTATTTTTCCCTGGGGACCAACTTTCAGTGTCTCCAATTTCTAAAATATACAACTAAACAAGCTCCATCCATTCCACATTAAGCAGAATGGGTTAATTAGTATTAATCGACAATGGATTCAAAAAAGCGGGTGGAGTGTAAACTCTTGTAGGTAATTACATCATCTGTCTCTCCTCCTCCTGTGAGGAAATAAGTGAATATATTTTATGTAAAGGAAAAGACTGCCTCTTTTGTTAAATTCTCCTTTTTTAAAATTCCTCTATTAGTTTTCTCAGATTTTAGAACATGCCATCGGAATTTTGTTCAAAGAGAATTGTATTTCCAAGATTCCAAATTTGCTATTACTTGCATACTTTCACACCAGAGTACATTTACAGTGAGCAAATCTTATCATCTGGAATTAAAGATTCACTTGTGTTAAAATAGCATTTGGAATTTTGCTCTGGCCAGAAAATGAAATTCCAAACATGGTCAATTCTGGAATTTAAATTTACCCAAGTCCAAACAAAACATGAAGTCAATACCAATACGCAAATTTTTACCAAGCTTTACAAATCAGTTTGTTGAAAACAACATTTCGTCGCAGATTTTTGCTTTACACAACCACTGATGGTTTCTTAAAAGGACCTTACATTAGCCATATGTGTTCCACATTGATACAGGCATACGCACCACTTTCAAATCACCATACATTCCCAAAAAGGAAACTAATTTTAAAGTATCTCCTGAGCTTGGGCTTCCAGGGAACAAAACACTTCTATTGGGAAGGCGATGGCCTAGTGGCATTATCGCTAGACTATTAATCCAGGCACACAGATAATGTTCTTGGGACCCAGATTTGAATCCCACCAATGGCAGATGGTGGGATTAATTTCGAAATTAAAAAAATTAGGAATCTACTGACAACTATGAAATCATTGTCAATTGTCAGAAAAACCCATCTGGTTCACTAATGTCCTTCAGGAAAGTAAATCTGCCATCCTCACCTGGTCTGGTCTACATGTGACTCCAGACGCAGGGAAATGTGGTTGACTTTCAACTGCCCTCTGAAATGGCCGAGCAAGCTATTCAGTGTACCAGTCGCAACAAAGTCTCAAAGAAATGAAACCAGATGGATCACTTGACATTGACCTAGGCACCGGAAAAGTAAACAGCAGAAACTGCTCTGTCGACCCTGTAAACTCCTCCTCACTAACATCTGGCGGCTAGTGCCAAAATTGGAAAGCTGTCTCACAGATTAGACAAGCATCAACCTGACATAGTCATACTCACGGAATCATACATTACAGACAATGCCCCAGACATTACCATCACCACTCCTGGATATGTCCTGTCTCGCTGCGAGGACAGACCCAGCAAAGGTCGCAGCACAGTGATATACAGTGGGGAGGCTGTTGCCCTAGGATTCCTCAACATTGACTCCTGATCCATTGAAGTCCCATCGCTTCAGGTTAAAGATGGGCAAGGAAGCCTCCTGTTGATTACCGCATACCATCCTCCCTCAGCTGATGAATTGGTACTCCTCCATGTTGAACAACACTTAGAGGAAGCACTGAGGATGGCAGGGGCACAAAATGTAATCTGGGTGAGGAATTTCAAATGTCCATCACCAAGAGTGGTTCAGCATCTATACTACTGATTGAGCTGGTGGGGTTCAAAAGATCTGCAGCAGGTGGTGAGGGAAACAACAGGAGGGAAAAAACATACTTGGCGTCATCCTTCACCAACAGCCAGCTGCAGATGCATCTGTTGATTACAGTATCAGTAAGAGCGACTACTGCACATTCCTTGTGGAGACGAAGTCTCACTTTCACATTGAGAATAACTTCCATCGTGTTGTGTGGCACTATCATGCTAAATGGGACAGATTTCAAATAGATCTAGCAACTCAAGACTGGGCCACATCCAGTCATGAATGGTGATGGACGATTAAACAACTCACTGGAGGATTAGACTCCACAAATATCCCCATCCTCAATGATGGAAGAGCCTAGCACATCAGTGTATAAGAGATGGCTGAAGATTTTGCACTCAGCTTGGCATTCTCCAGTGGTCCCCAGCGTTACAGATACCAGTCTTCAGCAAATTTGATGCACTCCATGTGATATCAAGAAATGGTTGGCGACACTGGATACGACAAGGGCTATGGGCCCTGACAACATTCCAGAAATAGTATTGAAGACTTGTGCTCCAGAACTTGCTGCTCCCTGAGCCAAGTTGTTCCAGTACAGTTACAACACTGGCATCTACCCGACAATACAGAAAATTGCCCACGTATGTCCTGTACATAAAAAGCAGTACAAATCCAACCTGGCCAGTTACCACCCCATCAATCTACTGTTGATCATCAGTAAAGTGATGGAAGCTGTCATCAACAGTGTTGTCAAACAGGACCTGCTCAAAAATAACCTGCTCTGTGACGCCCAGTTTGGGTTCCATCAGGGCCTCTCAGCTCCTGATCTCATTACAGCCTTGGTTCAAACATGGACACCACAGTTGAATTCCAGAGGTGAGTTGAGAGTGACAGCCTTTGACATCAAGGCTGCATTCGACTGATTGTGACATCAAGGAGCCCTGGAAAAACTGGAATCAATGGGTATCAGGGGGCTAACTGTCTGGTAGTTAGTCATACTTGACACACAGGAAGAAGATCGTGGTTGTTGAGAGGTCAGTCATCTCAGCTCCAAGACATCTCTGCCAGAGTTCCTCCTCTCGTAGGCCCAACCGTCTTCAGATGCTTCATCAATGACCTTCCCTCCATCGTAACGTCAGAGGTGGGGATGTTTGCGGATGATTACACAATGTTCAGCATCATTCGTGACTCCTCAGACACTGAAGCAGTCCATGTCCAAAGGCAACAAGACCTGGACAGTATCCAGGCTTGGACTGACAAGTGGCAACCAACATACACGCCACACAAATACCAATAAGAGACAACCTAACCACCATCCCCTGATATTCAATGGTGTTACCAATACTGTATTCCCCACTATTAATATCCTGGGAGATATCATTGACCAGAAACTCAACTGGACTCACCACATAAATGCATTGATTACAAGAGCAGGTCTGAGGCTCGCAATACTGTGGTGAGTAACTCACCTGCTGACTCAGGAAAGCCTGTCCACCATTTATGAGGCATGAGTCAGGAGTGTGATGGAAAACACCCCACTTGCCTGGATGAGTGCAGTCCCAACAACACTCAAGAAGCTTGACACCATCCAGAAAAAGCACCCTGCTTGATTGGCACTGTATCCACTAGCATCCACTCCCTTCACTACCGATGCTTGGTTGCAGCAGTGTGTACTATCTACAAGATGCACTGCAGAAATTCACCAAAGGTCCACAGACATCACCTTCCAAACTCATGACCACTTCCATCTCAAAGGACAAGGGCATAAGATAAATGAGAACACTATCATCTTCAAGTTCCCCTCCAAACCACTCACCATCCTAACTTGGAAACCTATCGCTGTTCCTTCCCTCCCTAATGGCATTGTGGGTCAACCTACAGCAGGTGGACTGCAGTGGTTCAAGCAGGCAGCTCACCACCACCTTCTCAAGGGCAACTAGGGACGGGCAATAAACGCTGGCCAGCCAGTGATCCCACATCCCACCAATAAACGAATAGATTAATAAAATGGTACAAGATGACATTTAACAAATAACAAACAAAGGTGCATTCAAACCAGACCAAAAACAGTTAACACTTCTACATGGTTCAGTGAACTATCACAGCACTGAACCCTGATGTCCATTTCCTTTTCCAGTTATAACTGCCTGCCATCCTTTCTGGCTCCAGTTCTGCTAAAATATTAGCTACAGACCCGAATCCAGAGTCTGCCGCATTCCACCCTGGAATACAGGAGGTCTTTGGAGCAGCACATTATATTTCCCTTCTCATAAACATTTTCCTGAATCCAATCCTCATCACCAACATTGTCTTGGATGAAAGAGTGTATCCAAGCAGGTTTTGTTATATTCAGTTAAACATAGTTTAAGACTCAACAACAGCAATTTGCTTAAATATGAATATTTATTGAGGAATAATAAAAGATGAAAGAGGAAGGGAAAAAAATCAATAAGTAAAAGATGAAAAAAAGGTAAAAAAATAAGCCTCATACACTTCTGCTAGTCGAGGACTCCTCAATCGACGGCTGGTATAGAGGCTTAGGTTTGTTCCTGGCACCACGCGTGATCCCAGTCCAAGGTGAAGTCCAACAACTTGGAAAGAAACTCTTTTATATAGGGTAACAAACAGCACATACAGAAAAACGATTTAATTTCACCATCTTTGATGCAGACAGGGATGTTCACAGGACACATTCAAGGTCATGCAGCTGTACAATATCATCAACAATTTTAGACCTTCAGCCTACACTATACACCAAAAGAGTTTTAAAGACAGGCTGCCAGAAGTGAGGAAAATAAAGCCCAGAAGATTTATTGAGCATATTACTGGCATGTGAGAATGAGAAATAAATCAAGGATTAAGCCTTTCAGCTTTCTAAAGATCCACTGAGATTAATGCAATAATGCTGGATTTATTATCTAACTCCTCCTTCATGCAGTATGTTGGTACACCTTGTCAAACAAGAAAATGTCCATTCCAATCTTGTATATTTCTGACAGATGCACATTCACAATATTGTCTAACAGAGAATCCCAAAGATTCAGATCAAAATGTACAATCAATTCACTATTTACCTGAGCCCAAATATTTAAATGTTATTCAGAGACATTCTTCTCATTCTAGACTCCAGTGCCATATTGTGTGGTAATATGAGTTTAAGATGAAATGATATAGAATTACTTCAGTTATGTGCCTTGTACAAGTGGGGACGCAGCACAGCAACATCGTTTAAATACAACTGAAATATACGATCAAAATTACCAACAAAACTTTACATAACTTGATGGCACAGATGGAGCTTGGCATATTCACTGCATTTCATTTACAAACTGGAGTGCAGAAACTGAGTTCAGATGAAAAGAATTCACGCATGGATTATTCCTACTCAAAGAGGCCTTAAGATGATCTCATCATGTTTCATCATATTTAGTACACTTGTCTTGCTTGTGCAAAAGTTACTTTTCCCTTAAGAGGTTCAATAAAGTACTTTATATTAAGAAAGAGAAACAGAACAGAAAGCAACAGAAAATAAATATGTGAGAGATATATGATTTCTGATGAAGGGTTTAGGCCCGAAACGTCAAGTTTTCCTGCTCCTATGATGCTGCTTGACCTGCTGTGTTCATCCAGCCCCATGCTTGTTATCTAGAAAATAAATATGTACTTGCCTGATAACTTTTTCCCCAATGTCTCTTCTATGAAATTTTCTCTATCCTAATTCAACTTTGTCAAGTCTTCTATCGTTTACTTACAGTTCATTTGACTTGTTCCTTCATCATTATCTTTGTATTTTCTTACTGCTTTCGCTTGTTTGCCTCCTACCTGAACCCTCTTGAATGCTGTTTCTTCCGTCTTTCCTTGTTGCCATTGTACTTACAGCAAGCGTTTATTCATCAATGGCTATTCTCCAATCGATTTCTTTTTTCAAATATGGTGTTAACCATTCGCTTAACACTTTCTTTATTTTTGTGAAATATTAATTTCAGTAAACAATGTGTTCATTCCCACACGTTCAATCTCATTTCTTCCATTACACAACTTAACATGCATTTATATCTTGCATGGAAGCAGCAGAATAATAATTGTTACTTGTAATTTATTTGACATTATTGTAGAATCGTATGGATGCCTCTATCAAATACAACATGGCTGACAATTTTGATTTGATCTGGAGGAACCAAGAACTATTTGTGAACTTTTGGACACGATAACATCAAAGAGATTTCATTTAACCAAGGTGCGTTTCTTTTTCAGTTTGACGTCAAAGTATTGGCCAGATTTATACGACAAATTCAACAGGTAACATTTTGCTTATACTAGTCATCAAGTGAACAGCAAAAAGAGTTTTCAAATCAAATAAATGAAGAATTTCCTATTATTTTGAAGCTGTCCATTGTAATTCTTTAGACAAAGCATTAATGTATGATTTATGTTTGCTTAATTTAGTATGTTTGCTAATAGGCTGTTTGGATGTTTGAACACCTTCTTGACTTCCTCTCTGAACTTACTCTGAGTTAATGCGTAAATAAGAGTGTTGGTACAACAACTGAAGAGCTGGAGCATATTTGCACTTTCTTGCAGAATAAATCTGGAGTCACTGAAGCTGCTGATCTGATAATCAAGTTTGAGGAGCATGTGAAAGAAATGTACAATATATGTCATCCACAACACAATGAAACTTCCAGAGACAGCAAAGAGCAAAATGATAGATTTTGTCCGTTTCTCAATTTCGGAGTCTGTCAAATTATCTCTATTTCTGCAAGACAAAATTCTCCTGCATGCTCGATTCGCTGCTAGGATGTATCTGATAGTCAGAGCATTGAGCAGGAGAATCAGAAAGAACGGCAGACAGGGGTTTAAAATTCGGTCAATCCAATTAAATGTTGCCCATATTGGTGATGTAACAATTATTTCCTTCAATTTGCAATACCAGGGGTTGTTGTTAATTATGTAGATGGGTTCATGCAGAAAGTACCAGGGAACACTCTTTAAACATGCAAGGAGACCAATAATTCCAACAACTGCCACTGCCATATTTTCAGTGCAATATTTTGTTTTCAAACTTTGACAACAAATAGACACATATCGATCAAAAGTGAAAGCAACTGTTATCCACACAGAACTGTCCCTGGCTGCAAAAGTTAAAGCATTGCTGACACTGCATATGGGAGTAATGGACAGCAAACTACCTGGAAAATAAATAGCAGGAATCCGGTTTAACAGCACGGCAGTGATGACGACAAGAAGATCCGCCACTGCCATGGACACGAGGTACCAAGAGACACATCTAGCAAGGCCGCATCTTCCTTGTGATAGGATCAAAACAGCTACTAAACTGGCTGAAAGATAGAAAGCACTGAGCAATACTAAAGAGCTACTCAGCTCCTAGACACAGCGGTTTAATCAAGTACGCAGTTTTCTTTCCTGATCAGCTAAAGCATATTTCATCATCCCATGCTAAATTTCGGTACTCAGAAATCGAGGACGAATGCACTTCCATTTTTAATCATAAGCAAGATGTATAACTTGAAATTTTCAGGGAATGAGAATAATTCATATACTGATTTCGTTACAAGTAAAGTAGAATGGTGAACATAGCTAAAGTAAATATAACATTATCCTGTTTGTGGAGAACAAAAGAAAGCCAGGAAGACTTGAGCAGTATCTGAGAAAAAGTTGTTAGAAGCAGCGAATATGAAAGACCTGCGATGTAGAATTCACTTGAGGGGTTTCAAATGATTAATAAGATTCGAAAGAAAAGTGGATTAGTTTTTGTAGCATACTGGACTCTCTTTAGGTTCACTTAATGTCGAATTGATGTATTTCCCGTTCACAAGTCTGCAACTTTGCTTGTTTCGTTGATATGAATGTCTAATAATATTTTGACATTTAAGCTTCATTGGGAAACTTCAACACGTAACCAAACATGATGCAAATGCTGTCACTATCAACAATTGGTTAGCAATTAATCACGACGCACAAACAAATGTTAATTATATTCTTCTGAAGATGCGTTCAACCTCCCTAAATATGCTTCTGCCTTACTTCAAAGGATAACACAGTACGAGATTTATGTTTGATCTTCACTTAATATTTAGTTATTGATCGTCTCACATGAAAACTTATTTTCCATCAATTTGTATGTCATTACTTGTCTATGCATGCTGTGTGCAAATGTGACGTGGTTTTCGCCTAGCTGCATTGCATTTAGAAATATTTGAGATTAGAGATGTATGGAAGTCAGAAGACCCCATATGAACGTGAATCTCTGAAAATACATTATATGTGTGTGTATCTCCTACCTTCTCTAAAGCTTCGCAAATGACAGCAATTTTGTAAAATACACTGTGAAATACATTACGTTATCATGGCATTTGTAATGATACAACATTGTCTTTTTTTTTGATAATTGATCAGGAAGAGTCACGATAGAGTATCGTGGACTAGCTTGTGTTTTGCAACAGATCTACCGCGCATGGAATGCAGTGACATACCGCATCATCACATTTCAAAGGACATTTAGGAAGGGGCTACAAATGCTGGCTTGACTGGCAAGACCCACGTTCTACGAATATTTTTTTCTAGGAAAAGAACGAAAAGAACTTTCTGTCGTTTTGCCAGTATTAAAAGAGTCAATTAGATGCTCTTATTCAAGTCGCTCTGTTTACTCTGGAACAATTGGAAAACAGGGTCAAGTACAATTCTAGCGACAAATACAGGTTGAACACTTAAAAATCAGTTGACTGAATCCTACATCTGAAGGAAACTGTCGTCCAAGAACAAAAAAACTTAAAGATATTTTCAACAAATAACAGCACTGAAAAATAATACCGTCGCACTGCAGCTTGTATTATTGTTCCAAATATGACCACTGTGCAGTCTTCTGTGTGGAATACAGGTTACGGTATGTGTTGTTAAATGTCAGGTGCCTAGATAATCCGCACATCCAGTGCTTTAACAAAGAACATAACATGCTGAAACATTTTACCTGGAAGGGCGACAATTGCAAGCACTGTGTAGTATATGCCATAGACGAGGCCTTTTGGTGGAGTGTGCATATTCTGTCAGAAGCAGTGATATCTCTTTGATAACCCATACATTTATTGCTCGATTATCAAAGCATCCATTAATATACCCGATGTAAGCCGCAGAGACAAAAATTATGCGGCTGTATAATTAATGTGCCTATCTGCCTTTAAACAAGCAAGTTATGTAACCTCAACTTTTATATTAATTACGGTAATTAAACAAACTAAATAAACGTTAAATTAGCCCCTGTATTCGATGCAGTACAGCTGACAAAATTGGATTCAACAGAATTTTCATGGGATCGTGATAGTTGCAGTGCAGCCGAATCTTAAATCACGTGATTACTTACTTCTGATTTATAAAACTCTCTGGAAATAAATGTAAAATAATGAATATGAATTCGGAATAGATACCACGCACAAAGTATTACAGTTACTCAATTACTTAGGGAAAATTTGTGTTTTCAAAAGTAAAATATTCGTGTACATTTTTAGTGAATGGCTATGTTCTAGAAAAACATAATTTACTACATAACAGAACAAAATCATGGCGGCACGGTGGCTAGGTGGATAGCACTGCTGCCTCACAGCGTCAGGGACCAGGGGAAAATTCGACCCTCGGGCGACTGTGTGGAGTTTGCACGTTCTCCCCGTGTCTATGTGTGTTTCCACTGGGTGCTCGGGTTTCCTCCTACAGTCCAAAGATGTGCAGGTGGGGTGGATTGGCCACAGAAAATGCAGGGTTACAGGGACAGGGTTGGTCTCGGTGGGATGCACTTTTGGCTCCCCTCTGACAGTCTGTTACGATGCCAATAGTTAACTGTCAGCACCAATGGCTGAAGTGTCAGAATTCTTAATTCCCTTTGAGAAACCAATAGTAATGAGACTACTTGAATTGCTGCAGTTCATGCGGCATTAACATGTCTACAGCGCTGTTAGCAAGCGAGTTCCACGGTTGTGACCCAGAAACAGTGAAGGGACAGTGAAATAGTTGCAAGTCAACAGCAGTGTGATTTGGAGGAAAACTTTCAGGTGAAGCACTTCCATGCATGTGTTTCCCTTGTCCTTTAGGTTGAAGTCTTTGGGCGAACTGCCGAATGAATATGTGAACATACAAATGACAATTTTATGAAGGCCTCTTGGCCCATCCAGAATGCTGTTACATTCATGAGACCATCATAAATCTTGCTACTTGACAGTCTTTTCAACTCTCAAAAAATTTAACCCGATTGTTTACCGTTCAACTCGAGAATGGTGAACCTCTGGAATTCCCTGCTACAAAAATTGGTTGAGGCCAAATCATTAAATGTTTTCAAGAAACGTGTCGTTTTTTTGAAGGAGGAAGGAAGCAGTAGGTATGTGGAAAAAGTGGATGATATTGGTGATTAGCTATGAAAACATTGAATGAAACATGATTAGTAAGTTTGCAGATGACATCAAAATTGGTGGTATAGTAGACATTGAAGAAGGTTGTCGACAAGTATAATGGGATCTTCATCATCTGAGGAGTGGCAGACGGAGTTTAATTTAGTTGAATGTGAGATGTTACATGTTGGCAAGACAAACCAGGGCAGGATTTACACAATTAATGGGAGGACACTGAGGGGTGTTGGCCAACAGAGTCCAGGGGCTTCATGCAGATAGTTCCTTGAAAATGGGCAGTGAAGAAGGCAGTTGGCATTCTTGCCTTCATTACTCAGAGCATTGAGTATAGGAGTTGAGCCATCAAGTTGCGGCTATACAGACCATTGGTGAGGCCACTTTTGGAGTGCTGCATATAGTTCTTGTCGCTCTGCTATAGGAAAAATATTGTTAAATTAGAAAGGGTACAGACAAGTTTGGCAAAGAAGTTACTGGGGCGGGGTGGTATCTAGATATGAAGAGAGGCTGGATAGGCTGCGACTCTTTTCCCTGGAGCGTAGGAGGTTGAGGGATGACCTATAGGGGTATATAAAATCATGAGGGCCATAAATAAGGTGAATAGCAAAGGTCTTTTCCTGAGTGTAGGAGAGTTCAAAACTAGAGGGCATAGGTTTAAGTTGAGAAAGAATAATTTGTAAATGACCCGAGGGCAACTTTTTCACACATAGGGTGATGTATATATGAAATGAACTTCCAGAGGAAGCGGCAGATGCAGGTAAAGTTACAATAGTTAAAAGACATTTGGACAGGTACATGAACAGGATAGGTTTCAAGGAATATGGGCCAAATGCAGGCAAATGGGATTGGTTTAATTCGTGAACTGTGGTTGGCATGGATGAGTTGAACCAAAGGGTCTGTTTCCGTGCAGTATGACATTGTGACTCTTAGGAGGAGCAGGCTCGAAGTTTGAAGGTAGAAAGCTGGTGAGGGGATAGAGTATGAGCTAGGAGTCTGTGATGTGTTAGATGGCTGCTGGATAAGCTGGTATGCACATAGTCTGGTAGAGTGGCACCAAGGCAAACAAGTATGGCCACACTGAACTAGGTTGGTAGAGTGGTGCTTGTCGATGAGGTGTAGTTTGAGGAGAAGCGCAACTAGTGTGCCGTGTGCCAGGTTGGTAAGTTGAGAGGTCGGTAGGGCGCCAAACTGGATCGATTGCAGAAGGGCATCTTGGCAAAGTGGCATGTGGACACGATGTGAAAAGGCAATGCTCAGAATTTGGAAAAGTAGCCGGCGGGAAAGGACAGATGTGAAGGGAGATAGGACACAAGGTGCACGGGTTGACTTGGGTAAGTGATCGAAGGCTGACAGCATGTCTGGATGGGTTCTGCCTTGTCAGGGTTTGCTGCCAGATCCAGTCAGAGCCAGATACACCACAGACCAGGTACAGGGTGGCAGGAGGGGAATTGAGTGAAAGGAATCAAAAGTTCATGTCCATCTGGATTATAGATTGTCTTGAACGCGTGTTATTGTCGTGTAATGGGTGTCACGTGTTCCGAGGGTGAGCACATGTCTGGCAGGGTTGGGGGTTGTCATTGTTGTTGGAAGTTCAGGTCTACACAGAGAGTGAGAGAGCAGTGCTCAGTATGAGAAATTTTGTGGTAAACTAGGTGTCAGTTTATTAGTTATTGAAGGTACAGTGGACTTGTTAATTTCACAAACTATACATGGGTATATGTTCAACCTAGTTAACCCTAACACTACAAAGTCTCTGAATCTTAATGGAGGTATGCATAATTTCAGAGGCCTTCAGACTTCAGATAATTGCCAACTAGAAGTTTAAACTTCCAGACAATTTGTATTAAGTCACCTGCAACATACATCCTCACAGTCCTGGTCCTCAGCTCCTGTCCATGTTGCTGCAGCAACCTTCTTCCCAGAGATAATTCTGACATGCACTGGTAAGTGCAAAGTAAGTTTCCCAACTCAATTGTGCCATGCATTTCCATGAAGATTGATTTTAAATATTTCTCTTGATTTTCAATGTTATTACCATTGCAGAATCCCACATAATCAACGTACTGTCACAAAGCAAATACCGTGGTAACAACAGCAGGACAGAGAGACCAGACGTTTCGGAAGAGTAATTCACCTCCTATCCCCAAAATGCCTGTCCACCTTCAACAAGGCACAAGATAGTTATGTTCTGGAATATTATCTGCTTGTCCGGATAATTGTACCTTTTTAACAGTAAAGAAGCTCGTCACCATCCAACGCAATGGCATGCGCTTGACTGGCATCCCAATTCACCACGTTCAATATTCACTCCTTCACTACTAATGCAGAGTGGGACCATTATTAGTTCTCTGTTCTACTGCAGAAACTCAGCCAGACTCCTTCCACAGCAGATTCTGAACCCATGACTTACAAAGGCAGGGGCAGTAGATGAACAACAACAAAACCAACTGCAAGGTGTCCTCTATTTTCAACAATATTGCTGTTTCTTCACAGCCATTTGGACAAAAATCCTGCCACTCCTGTCCTAACAATATGACGAGTGTATCTGCTTTGCAAAGTCTACTATGGTTCAAAAAAGTAGCTCTCTGCCACCTGCTCAAGGACAATTAGCGATGGGAAAATAATGCTGCTGTATTCAGCAATGCCGACATCACATGAACAAAATATGGTCAACGAACATGAGCCCATATTGTTTCCAACTCAGCAGTTAGTTGCCCTTCATTGCTCCTATTGGTGACACTCGTTGAAGTCTCCACCATGAGGGGAATGACAACACCATCCTCTCTGCTTCTTCCAGTTCACACTCAAACTGGACGAGTATTTATACCTCAATCAAGATAATGTGACATTGCAGCATCACACAAAAAGCAGTGTGTTGTCTCGTCCATTTCTTTCCTCAATTCAAGAGACATCATGCACTCAGGAGTCAACGTTGATCACTGCTCTGGCAACTCTGGCTCAAATATTTAGGAATGTCTCGCTACCTCATGTGGATCTTGCAGCAGCTGGAATAGGACTTTTTAAAAAAATGCTTAAATGAATGACTTTTCTTGTTTTGCAATGATCTAATTTGCATAAAGGCTGATAGCCAACATGGATACATTGGGATGTGTTCACAGAATTATGAGAAAATATAAAACATGAAAATTTGTGGGAAATGTTAAATCTCCGTTATGAGGATCAAGGGATGTAGAAAACCAATGATACAATATGAGCAATTTCATTCGGTGTGAAGCATTGGCACGAACAAAACTTTCCCTTCAGACACATCATGTTTCTTGTATTTTAGACTAGAATTAGATGAAAGGGATTCGCTGAGTCTCACAATCCGGAAAAAGCTTATAAACCATTGCATATTTTTACAACATCAGATTTTTATGATTGCTTATATTCTAATCATTTGTTCATGGATTATAGAGTTACTTTCAAATTTCTGTCACTTCATAGATTTTTGGAGGCATGCCGAACCTGAGGACGTATGCGGTGGCAGCAGTTAATCTCAATGAACCAGTTTACTGAACAGCAGTGATGTAAAGGACAGGGCAAATTATTTTTTGCATAATATTCTTGATTGAGAAATGCAGACGGACTAAATGCACAGTGAAATTCCTCTGCTTTTCATTTGTAATCCAATGGAACTGTCAATTGTGTTACTGGCAAAATTTTCGAACAGTTACTGGTAATGGGATCAGAGTGTTCTTATTTCTTAGTTAATGATTATGCTCAAGATAGAGTGCATGTTTCTGAGGAAGGAACCAACAGATCATGATCAATAAATGACAGAAAACAACAATAAGCTGCCATATTGAAGATTCTAGTGAAACATGCGGGAGTAAGTTTACACCTGTGGATACATTTGAGTAAATAATAATGTCTAATCAACAGAGTTTAACTTGCTCAACCAGACATTCTTTCCTACCTACACCTCTTCCGCAAACTTTATGGCCTATTCTCCTGTCAGCAAAACGGCACCGACGGTTCTGTGATCTTTGGTTGTTTGGTGATGAACTATTCCCATGATGTCACCAGAGTGACCTGAATGAAAGGTGGGGAACCAATCACGACTAGACTGAAGACTTACCCATCAGTGAAAAACAAATAGAGAATGTACACTCTGATCAGCCAGTTAACCTTCAGCATGTCAGAGCTGGAATGCAGCAAAATCTACGAGGAAGTTTGACACAGCAGGTCAGCCAAGAGCATTGGAATGCCACGTAAGTGTTTTGGGAACTGAGATAAATAGGACATCTGTAATTATCATGAATAGTTATCATGAACTGTTAGAAACAGTTCTCACAGAGTCAAAGAGGTTGGCAGTACAGAAAATAAACTTATCCTTTGCGCATCAAATTCACGCCTATTAAAAAAAATTACCTAACTATTCTAGTCCAATTTGCCAGCACTTGATTCATTATATATATGTCTAAATACTTCTTTTTTAAATGAGGGTTTCAGCCTCCACATGACTTACAGGCACTGAGCTCCAAATTCCACCACTGTCTAATTGATTTCTTCCCCTGATATACCATCTGAACCTCCTGCCCTTACCTTGTATCTATGCTCCTTAGGCACTTATCCCTCCATTAAGGGGAAATGTTTCTTCCAGTCTATCCTGTCTATACCCCTCGAAAGGCCATACGTCTCAACCATGTCCTCCTTCAGTCTCCTCTGCTCCAAGGAAAAGCCCAGTCTATCCAATCTCATTTCACAACTCTTTCATAACTCTCAAACTCTCCAGTCTGCGCAACATCCTTGTAACTTTCCTCTGTGTCCTCTACAATGCAATCATTCCTCCCATAATGAGGATTACAGAACTGCACACAATACATTGGTATGGCCTAACTCACATCTTATTAAGTTCTCGTATCATCTCCCTACCCTTAAACTCAATGTCTCAGCTAGTAAAGGCAAATATACTATACAACTTATTAACCTCTTTATCCACCTGCCCCAGTACTTTAAGCGAATTGGTAGGCATGCATACTAAAGATCGTCAGTGCATCCCAGGGCCCCACCATTCATAAAGTAATACTTTGCCTTTTCTTCTGCCCAAGTGCATCACCTCACACTTATCCAGAACAACTTCTATTTGCCACTGATCAGCCCATCTGACCAACCCACCTATATCTTCCTGTAATCTAAAGATATCATTCTTACTACTCACCAACTCAACAATATCCTTTTCATCTGTGAAATTACTGGCCACTGCTCCACATTCAAGTCTAAACCGTTTCTGTATATTAGAAGCAACAAAGACATAGACACTGAACCCCGCAAAACACCACTAGCCACAGACTTCCAGTGGCACAAAAACCTTGTGACCATCATTCTCTGCCAGTTCTGTATGCAATTAGTCAAATTTACTCTGATCCCATTGGCTGTTATCTTTGCTATCATCTAAACACTTGGTAATCTCTTTGTAAAATCTCATCAATTTGGTTAGACATGACTTTACCTGAACAAAACTATGCCATGAATTTTTGATTAATCTTCCAAATGAAGACTAATTCTGTTCCTCAGCATTGCTTCCAATTGTTTCCCTACTACTGAGCTAGCTTGAGTGGGCTTGACTTTATCCCTTGATCCCGTGTGCAAACCAGTACTATATTGGCTAACCTACAGTCATTTAGCATATTTCCTGTGGCCAGAGAGCATTTCAGAATTGTTGCCAGCATCTCAACTATCTCCTCCTTTGCCTGGGATATATTTCATCTGCCCCTCAAAATTTAATCCTGCAAGAAAACACGAACATCCCATTGTCTACGCTGATTTGTCAAAATAAATCATGGTTCTTCTCGATGATTTCTATACCAATGTCAGCCCTCTTACTAGCAAACACCAACACAACATATTGATTTAGAACACAACCTATATTCTCTAACTCCATGCAAGTAATACCACTTTAGCACTTAATTGGTCCGACTATTTCTTTAGTTATACATTCATCATTAATGACCTTGTAACATAATTTTTTTAGTCTGTGTTTTCCTTTATTTTTCCTGCCATTATTCTTTCATGCTCATTTTTTACTCTCCTAATTTCCCATTTGTTAAACCTCCTCTTGCACGTTCTTCACTTCTTGAGAGCTTCTATTGTTTTCAGCCTTCAATATCCCTTTTCTCTTTATCTAACTCTGTATGTTCTTTGATGTTCTGGTCTTGCTGCATGTTTGGTCCCACGCTGTGTCTTTATTGGAACATATCGTCCCTGTACTTTCCTAGATCCTTTATGAATATGTCCTACTACTCTGACTCAGATTGATCAGTAAGTGTCACCTCCCAGTCTACTCTGGTCAAAACGTACCTGATCTTATTCAAATTGGCCTTACCCAATTTCAGGATTTTGGTTCAGGCCCATTCCTATCCCTTTCCATAACAATTTTGAATCTAATGGATTTATAATTGCTGTCTGCAAAATACTCTCCATTGATATTTTAAACACTTGGTTGGCTTCATTACCTAAATTTTATTCTAATTTCACCACTTTCTTTCAAGGTTTTCTGTGTACTGTATTAAAATGATCTCCTGGGTGTGCTTTTAGAATTATGCTCCCTCTAAACATTTGACATGATGAATGCTGCAGCCTACACTGAGGAATTTGAAAACCCCTATAATCATTACTCAATTAATTTACACTTCTTTGAAATTTGCCAACCTCTCTGCATTTTATATTTCTCTGAACTATTATGTGGCCTATAGTGCTCAACCAGCAATGTGTTTGCTTTAATTTGGTTTCTAAGGACTGTCTATTTGCCTTCATTTGAGGTAGTATCTATGATTTTATTCCTCTTTACTGCGGAAAATACCCTGATGAATATTGCAACAGCACCTCCCTCCCTCTTACATCTTTCTGTGTCTTGCCTTAAGGCCCTATATCTTGGAATATTGAACTGTCAATCCTACCCCTCTCCTAACTTGTTTCCTCGATATCAGGTCCATAATCTGATCGTTTCTGCCCTCAACTCATTCACCTTGAAGGACTGACCTGTGGCTAACATGGTGGGTCAGTGGTTAGCACTGCTGCCTTACCCAGGTCCCTGGTGCTGTTCGATTCCACCCTCTAGTGACTGTCTGTGTGTAGTTTGCCCATTCTCTCTGCGTCTGTATGGGTTTCTTTCCACAATCACAAAGATGGGCAGGCTGGGTGGATTAGCCATTATATATGCAGGGTTACAGGGATAGTGTATGGGCGTGTGTCTGGGTGGGATGCTCTTCAGAGGGTTGTTGTAGGGCTTGATGTGCTGAATAACCCGCTTCTGCGCTGTAGGGATTCTGTGACTCCTTTCATTAAAACAAATACCATCCAACATTGCTATCTCCGTTTTGATTTAACTGGCCTATAATTTCTATGCCTTCTTGACTCCATGCTATTTATTCTCATTTTGGCCCTTTATCACCCTGCTGATCTTTCTGGATCCCAGCTTCTGTAGTACCTGCAGAATTTTGATCCTTGTAATATCGAGGTTAATGTCTATTAACCAAAATGAACCTTGATGTCCAAAAACTCAAAGCTTTTGGTACCAAATACGTCAAATGATTTATATGATACATTTCCTTAAGGTCCATTGAACTCTTCTCCTAACTGAGTTCCAGTGAAGAAATCAGAAGCAGTACATTTGCAACCGTCATCTGTTCAATCATTGACTTCCATCCAAAGTCAATCTACGTAACTTGGATGAAAAATGGACAATCCATAGATTCAGGCTTCCTCACCTCTCCCGTGGGTGAAGCAAATGGAACTTCTCAGCAACCAGTCGGCTGAGAGACCCAGCTGGGTTCAACAATGCAGTCTACACTTGTCAGATCACTCATCAAGGGATTACTCAAAGTCAAAACATCACTGGATCCCAGGGTCACAGACACAAACCAAGGTAATTAGAAATCATTCTGAACTTGGGTGTGAATCAAGTACACAAATTAATCAGTCTTAGTAAACAGCATGGTGTAGTTTCTAGGTTACAATCATGCTGTGTATGTCTCACTTTGGATTAAGTGTTACATTAGCATTGCTCATAATTCCATATTTCAGCATATCTGAAAACCGAAGAAAATGCAGATGCTGTAAATCAGAAACAAAACCAGAATTTGTTGTTAAAGCTCATCAGGTCTGGCAGCATCTGTGGTTGTTGAGGAAGGATCACTCGACCCTAAAAGTTAACTCTGATTTTTCTGCAAAGTTGCTGCTAGACCAGCTGAGCTTTTACAGCAATTTCTGTTTTTGTTGTTGTTGTTGATGATCAAAAAAACATGCTTCTCTCCAAGTTGAAGACATGTAGTCAGTAAGTTGGATTCACTATTTTTTAATCATTGTGTTATTTTTGCTTGGAGAATATTATTATGTATTTGCTTACAATACAGAAACAGGGAAGTTATAATGTGAAATAAAGAGATAGCAGACTAATTGCATTCAACTACATACCTTGGTTCTTTCCTGACAAAAGATGACCTAAATAATATTTCTAAAAAGGTGGGGGACACATGAGAGGGAAGAACTGAAGGAAATCAGAATTATTGGGGAAATTGTGCGGGAAATTTATGGGATTAAAAGCCAACAAATCCCAGCACCTGGTAATATGCACCCCAGAGTACTTAACAAAGTGGCCCGAGATACAATGGATACTCGGGGCTGAAACTTAGTGCTTGAAGCTAAATAGACAAAATTGATGGTCATCTTCAAGATTCTGTAGACTCTGGAATAATTCCCATGGCTGGAAGGTCGTTAATGTAACCTCACTAAAAAAGGAAGTAGAGAGAAAACATGGAATTAATAGACTGGTTAGCCTAAAACTGGAAAACAGTGACAGGGGTATTAATAACTGCAGATGCTGGAGTCAGAGATAGCACAGTGTGGAGCTGGAGGCACACAGCAGGCCAGACAGCATCAGAGGAGCAGGAAAGTTGACTTTTCGGGTCAGGACCCTTCTTCAAAAAAGTTCTGAAAAATTTTCTGGAGAAGAGTCCCAAACCAAAAAGTCAGCTTTCCTGCTCCTCTGATGCTGCCTGGCCTGCTGTGTGTCTCCAGCTCCACACTGTGTAAAAACAGTGACAGGAGAGAATGGAGTCAGTCAGCATGGGTTTAAGAACACAACATTCAGAGTTGATAAAGAGGCAGTGAATGTGAATTACTTGGGCTTTGAGAAGGCATTCGAAAGGTTTTCACAGAAAAAAAATAGCATGTAGAATTAAATCAAATGGGATTGGGGATACTGTATTGATGCAGATACAGAACTAGCTGGTAGACAGGAAACAAAGAGTCAGAATAAACAGGTCGTTGTTTTGAGTGACAGCCAGTAACCAGCGTTGCACCGCAGGCATCAGTGCTTGGACCCCAGTTATTCACAACGTTTGTTAATGATTTAGATGAAGAGATTTAAATGTCATATCTCCAAACTTGTGGCTGACATGTGATGAAGAGGATTGATGAAGGCAGAGTGGTGGAGGATGTGGTCTATATGGACTTCAGAAATGCATTCTACAAGGTTCCACGTGGTAGAATGATTAGCAAAGTTAGCTCAGGTGGAATACAGGGAGAACCAACCATTTGGATACATGGCTTAAAGGTAGGAGGCAGACTGTGGTGGTGTTGGGTTGCTTTTCAGAATGGAGACAAGAGATGTGCCGCAAGGATCAGTGCTAGGTCCATTGATTTCTGTCATTTATATAAATGATTTGGATACAAATATAGCAGGCATAGTTAGGAAGTTTAGACAGTGAAGAAACTTGTCTCACAGTATGACGGGACCTTGATCAGATGGGTTGAGGAGTGGCAGATGGAAATATGTAAATGTGAGGTGCTCTATATTGGTAGGGCAAATCAGGGCAGGACTTTTATACTTTATGGTAAGATCCTGGGGAATGTTGCTGAAAAAGAAAAGACTGAGGGGTTGCAAGTTTATAGTTCCTTGAAAGTGAGGTCATGGGTGATAGGGTAGTGAAGACGACATTTGGTACGCTTGCCTCTATAGGTCAGTGCATTGAGGAAAGGAGTTGGGAGGTCATGATGTGGCTGTACAGGAAATTGGTTAGGCCACTTTTCGAATCCTGCATGCAGATCTGGTCTGTCTGCTTTAGGAAGGATGTTGTTAAACTTGAAAGGGTTCAGAAAAGATGTACAAGGATGTTGCCAGGGTTTAAGCTATAGGAAAGGGCTGAACAGGCTGGGGCTATTTTTCCCTGGAGCGTTGCGACTGAGGGGTGACCTTACAGACGTTTATAAAATCATGAGGGGCATGGATAGGGTAAATAAACAAGGTCTTTTTCCTGGGATGGGGGAGTCCAAAACTAGACAGCATAGGTTTAAGGTGAAAGGGAAAGACTTAAAAGGGACTTGAGGTGCAACTTTTTCAAACAGCAGGTAGTGTATGTATGGAATGAACTGCCAGAGGATGTGGTAGAGGATGGTACAAATACAACATTTAAAACGCATTGTGAATGAGTACGTGAATAGGAATGGTTTCGATGGGCATGGTCCAAATGCTGGCAAATGGGACTAGATTTATTTAGGATATCTGGTCAGCAAGGATGGGTTGGACTGAAGGGTTTGTTTCTGTGCTGTATAACTGTATGCCTCTAAAATACATTGTTTATGGCAATTTTATGTTAGAAAAATGTAACAATTGATTTTTGTTACAATGTTCTAGATTAGTCTTTGACATAAAACATTTTATACAAATATATCTGATATAAACCTGTGTAAGCTTAAATTCAGTCTTTTTTGTATTGAATTAATAAATATTGTAATATTTTGAATATATGTGATAATGTCACTGTGCTCACAATCCAAAACCCCAGGTTAATGTTCTGGGAACATGAGTTCAGTTTCCACCTCTGCAAGTGGTGAAATTTAAAATTGTGAAAATTGAAATTGTGTAAAACCCATCAGGTTCATGAAAGGAAATCTGCTGTTCTTACCTGGTTTGGGCTACATTTGACTTCAGACCCACTTTTAACTGTCCCTCTCAGCAATTAGGGACAATAACATCCCGCACATCCTGTGAATGGATAAGAAAGAACATAAATTTGGCATTCTGATTGGAGCAGACAATGAAAAGGCTAGGACTTATGATGTCAGATTATCATAAATTTGTCGGTATTTATTTCTGCTGCAAGAAGTGGGTAATGTTTGTAATCCTCCCATGAAAGTGCATCCTGATCTATTGCCACTGTTTGAATCATTTGTCATTGAACTGCCCAGTGTGAGTTTTGCAATATTGTTTTTTGTCGTGTTACATTTTTCCTCAGTTTCGATGCACATCTTGTTATCAGCTGCAAACTTCAACATTGAGTTACTTGTTCTCAAATCTAAATATTCAAAGACAGAAGTTTCTCGAAAACACTCAGTACACCAGGAAGTAAGTGTGCAGAGAGAGAAAGAAAAACAGAGTGACTGTTTCAGATCTGTGAGCTTTCATCAGAACTGGGGAAGATCAAGTGTTGAATAGGCCTCGAGTAAGGTGTGGGTGGGACCATGACAAAAGGAAGGTCTGCGATAGATTGGAAGACAGGAGAAATTCAAGAATATTAGAACATTAGTCCCTTAGAAAAGATGTGCTAGGAGCAGATATGCTGCTGACTGAAAGAAACAAATGAAACAAGCAAAGGTAAAGAAACAAAATGGGGACAGTGTTTCATTGCTGAAATTATTGAACTCTACTGAGTCCAGAAGGGTATAAAGTGTGGAGGAAGGAAGTTGGGTAAGTCAAAGGATTGTCACATGGTCCTGGTTCGAACAGCAAATTGTAGATCAGAATGTGTGGGTCCAAAGTGGAGGTGATCACCGCCTCTCAGCCTGTCTTCCCTGGCCATGTCTGCACATTTGTAACCTTGGAGACAGAGCTTTCTGCGAAACTATTTGCCGATTTTGGCTTTTATTAGTTTGATTTTGTTCTCATATTTGGGGAAACAGGAGGAAAGAATGTTCTACCAAAAAAAGGCAAATAGTTTGTTCACTTCTGCGCCTTGCTACTTGTGATCCTCACACTGTCATTTCTTTTCACAGGTATTCGATGGAGATAATGTTCAGACTCGAAATAAACAACGAATCAATATCTGGAGAATGACTCTTCTTGGCTTGAAAAATCATGAGCCTTTGACTGTAGAGGAAGAAATGTTTTTTTCTGTGGAAGATGATTATTTGAAAATTTTGATAGTTCAGATTAAGTGATCAGAGTGTGAGAATGTGAAACGATGGAATGTCTAACTGCCAAACTGGAAAGAACAGACAGTCCCACGGGGGTGGAGGGAAGAATGGGTGACAGAAAATGTATCAAGCAAAGCTAAACGAAAGGGAAGCAATGGGCTCACGATTTGGAGGTGTTGTACTCAATATTAAGTCTGGAAGAGATCGTTCTCTCTGGGGCTTGATCTGAACTATCAACATCCTTTCTCCTCCAGCACACCAACCCCTCAAACTCCAGCCCACCCACTCCTCCACACATCACTTCAGCTCTGTTGAAGAGTTATCTAGACTCAATACGTTTGTTTGTTTTCGCTCAATGGATGCTGACTGACCTGCTGTGATCTCTAGCACTTTGTGTTTTCAGTTCTGATTCCAGCATCTACAGTAATTTGCTCCAACCCTAAGTCTTTATGACTGATATCAGAAAACGTTTTGGCTAAGCAGGGTGTCTTGGTAAAATCAGTGACGGCCCACATGTCCTGTGTGTCTGGATGGGGATCCTATTGCAACCACCCTCCGCCCCACTCTTTTCATCTACCTTCAAGAGACAGAGCTCCACAGGCTTCATGGGGACTACAATTCCCACAATCCCTGTCGATGCTGGTCATGTGGCAGGCTCCACGTGGATGGGAAACCGGGATTCGCACGTGTTCAAGTTTTCTTTGGACCGGAACATGTCTCGTTAAATGATTGGTTCGTGATCACAACACCCTCTTTTTCTATTGACACAAATTTTCAATCGTCATGGGGTCATGGCAGCTACTTCGCCACGTGGATCCGTGTTGCACTCCAATTCCGTCGTAATTCTGTAATGTGACTAACAGAAAGAGCTGGAGGACTGGATGCAAGCTTGACCTCCAGCTAATCAGAGCTCCCCTATTGTCTGAGCGCAAATGCGGGACAGTCCAGTGAAACTGTTGTTGCTACTCTGTCTGAAAGAAGATTGAGCTGAACTTAAGTTCTTCCTCTGACCATCACCTGTGTGCAAGCAATTTTTCCCAATTTCTTTTTTTAAAATTCTGGTGTTAAATTATTTACTTGCAGCGACTGAAAGGAAATGAAATGAACTCTGGGAGAGAGTCCAGGAAAAGAAATGGTGACCACTTAGATTTGGCTGTTCTGAATTTCTCACCGAATTTCTCATCTAATCGTGATGAATTTTATATCTCTTTTTAGATTATGTTAAAAAGGCAAGACTTACCCAACAATTTCAAAACGACCATCACGTGAATAATTGGCATTTGAGTATCCTTCGCTTGAAACCATAAATCCAGAATATTTGTCTATTCTATCTGCTTCAAAATATTTGAAACATCAGTTTGTCTGGAAAAGTACTGAGACATACACACCGAAGTGAGAGTTTTCTAGTGAACTGATATACCTTCATCCAATCTCCCAGCCTCAAGAAACATTGCACTGTTCACAGGAGGAAGAGACCATACCTGTGTTTCTGGGTGGACAAGGATTCAACTGACTGTAAAAATTACAGAGACAAAAAGCTGCACATGAAATGGAGAAACCATGGAAATGTGAGGACCGTGGGAAAGTATTTCATTCCCTGTCAATGTGAAATGTTAAAGGTTAATGTTTGTTCTGCTGACATGTAAGAAATTAAGTGCTAAGCTGCACTGTAGGTGCCTCTGTCTTGCAGACAAAATATGGTAATCTAATTATACTCTGCTGTCTGTAAATGTTGAACTAAGGCTAAAAAGATACGGAACTGTCTAGTTGTACACATTGTTTTTGTGCAGCTGACCATTGCTTCTAATGTTAGGTGATTAAGTCATGTACTATCACTGTAGCTAGGCATATGACTATGGGGAAGGAAAAAATTGTATCTTGCATACATGACTGACTGTGATGTAAAATCCTATATAAAGGAAGGACGGTTCCCTTATTGGGGAGCATCACTTGACACGACTCCGCAAGCCCTGTGAAGATTTAAAGTGATCCTCTAGAAGCTTGTACTTGCTTAAATAAACTGTGGCTGTTCACAAAAGTCAGCGTATTGCATTTGTATCAAGTGTGTAGGAATCTCCTAAAAGGGAACTCCACAAACGCTGGACTTTCATCAACACAGTCGCAGCAGGGAAAGACCATTCACTTGTTCTGAGTGTGGGAACAGATTCCCTGATTCACCTGCTCTGCGGAAACAGCAGCGTGCTGCCACTGGAGAGAGGCCATTCACCTGCTCCGAGTATGGGAAGCGGTTCCGAGGTTCATCTACACTACAGAAACACCACCAGGTTCATACTGGGAGTAACTGTTTATCCGTTCTAAATGTGGGAAAGGATTCACTCAGTCATCCTGTCTGTGGAAGCATAAGAACGTTCACAAATGATCATAGGACTTGGATCCGCAGTTAATCTGCAATATTTGAGCTGCTAGACAGACCTACAACTTCCACCATCGAGAAGAACAAGTGCAACAGTTACATGGGACTGTTACCACCTGCATGCTCGTCTCCATATCACACACCATTCTCATTAACAGGATGTTATAAGAGGAAGATTTGCAGAGAGAAGTCTCAAAACGACCTTCACATGAAGATCTAATGGAGTCACTGAAATCACTGGGATTTGAATATCATTATCCTCCATATTAGCTGTTCCTTCGTTGTCAATGAGCCAAAACCCTGGAACTCCTCCCTAACAGCATTGTGGGTGATCCTACACCACAAGGACTGCAAGTCCCAGAAGGCAACTCACCATCACTTTCTCAAGGAGGACAATGGAATGGACAATAAATGCTGAAGTAGAATTTGATAGTATACATCACGAATTGATTTTAAAAATGAGGGAAAATCATATCCAGGACAGAGCCGTATACATTTGGACAGTGGGTGAAGTGGGAGAGTCAGAAGGTTTCCATTTGCTGGACTAGCTGCTGTCATCACTTTGCTTTCAGTGAGGCTGATGCTCTTTGTGCCTGGGACTGTACATTGACATGAAAATACCCCTAAAAGCTGCTGAAGTACATTTACTTTATCCTGAATAGTAAGTGATGTTTTCCTTACCATTCCAATTAGATCAGAAATAAATATGTTTGTCACTGTAGGCCAGTGCCAGGCCAGTCGCCTCAGTTGGTCTGTATCATTTTTAATGCTTCACATGAGTTTCCACCCTCCCCTCTTCATCTCCCCCATCAGCAGATCCTGCTAGACCTTTCTACCTCATGTATGTATTCGGCTTCTCCTGAAATATATTCATACCGTTCACCTCAACCACTCGCTGTGGGAGATAATTTTTGATTCTCACTCCTCATTGGGTAAAGAGGTTTCTCATGAAATCCCTTTTGCATTATTGAAGCCCTTCATCATTTTGAAGACTTCCATCAGGTCACTATTCAGGCTTCTCTTTTCTAGAGAAAAGCTCCTTAGCCATTCCTGATGTTTATATGTTTTCAGTTCTGATAATACCTTTGTGAATCCATGTAATAATGTTTTCCAGTGCCTTTGTTTCCTTTATCTAAATGGAGATGACAAATGTTGATGTGCTCACAGTGGAGTCAAACTAAGCTTTGAAATATGTGAAACTTCATTCTCCTCCTTTTTCAGCTCTGTTCTGATAGAAAGGAGCCCAAATATGGGCTAGGCCTTTGCAGAATGATGTTAAGTTCCATGAGCTATCTGAGACAGGAATTAGGGGTATTTCATCAGGGATTTGGGACTTCAGCTGGTTGGAGTGACTGGAGCAGCTCATCCTGTTCTCTTTGGATCATGTATTCACTGCTGCAGAACAGGGAGGGAGGTCAATAGCCCTCTGAGGTCATGCTGGCTCTGTTTGGAACAAGTGTCAGTCCATGTTCTATCCCAATAACCCTGCAGGTTTATGTCTGTCAAGGACTTTCCAATTAAAAAATAAGTAATGAATATACTGTTCAGGATGAGAAATGAACTGGAATAATTTATTTTAGATGTAGCTGAGGACAACCTTCCAATCTAGTATTCACTTATATTTTAGCTGAAGTGTGGAAAGTTGAGATGATTTATATAACTTGATATCTTTCCTTCAGAATGTTTGCATTGTTTGCCAATAAATGTTGTTTTGGGAAACCACATTTGATAACTGGTCAAGACCTGACAGATCAGGATCACACAGGGAGATGTTGAAACAGACATCCCTTTTGATAAATGTACCTGAATGTTAATATTTGCCATGATGGCGGGCTATCAGTGGATGTGCAGATATAATATGCTATACATGAAAGGAATAACATGTAAATTCACAGTGAACCCGCACTGCAGAGAGGGTCCCAAACACATGCAGCTCCTTGAGAAACAGCCAGAAATGAAATGGTTAATGTGGCCAGGGGTAATGAGACAGCATTGTGACATCATCAAGACAGTGACACGTTCTCCCGATAGAAACTGACCTGAAACAGTCAGGAAAGAATTCAACCCACAGGGAATGGTCAGAAAGTCAGTGAGGTTCATTAGGAAGGGGTTAAAAACTTAGACTGGGATCATTAAGAACGCTTCACATTTAGGACACAGGTAAATAAAAAGATTGGAGAATTTTTATGCCCATATTTGATCGTTGCTTGAAGCTCATGAATCTGTGGACGGGTAATTTATAAACTCATGGCACTCCTCAGGAGGATAGATCGAGTCATTGTGACCCAAGCAGTGGCCAGAGCAGAACTATAAAATAACAAAGTACAGTTGAGTGAGGGGTGTTGCATGTGTGAGAGAGAGAATTACATGCCTCTCAAGCAAGTAAATATCATTTTTCCGATTTCTTGCTAATTAATGGACATTACCTGAAAACCTATAATTAGTTTATTTGCTTATGAGACATAGGCAGCATTGGTGAGGCCAGGTTTTATTGCCATATCTAACCTGCATGGAGAAGGTGGCAGTGAGTTGCCTTCTTGAACTGTCCACCCACAGTCCCGTTAGGCAGGGAAATCTGGGATTCTGACCAAGCAACACTGAGGAACATGATATATTTCCTAGTCGGCATAGCATGTGGTCTGGAGGGGATTTAGCAGGTGGCGGCAATCCCATGTGACTGCTGGTTTTGCCCATCTGCAATGTAAGGGTTGCAGTTTCAGAAGCGGCTGTTGAAGGTGCCTTGCTGAGTCATTGAAGTGCTCCTTGTAGCTGGTACACACGACTGCCACTGTGCATCAGTGGTGAAGGGAGTCAGCGTACAAATAGGTGGTCGGGGTATGAATTGACAGAGCTGTTTTATGTTGCATGGTGTCAAGTATTTTGTAAGGCTTTAGAAATAAAAAGCAAACACTATCACATGAAACTGTCCACAAAGCGAATGGTTGGTTTCTGACAGTAAACTCTGAAGAGGACAAGTGAATGAAAGTTGGGTACATTAAGAAATGATCTCAAAGTGGGAATAAAAGACACATCCTAGAGACAGTCTGAGCAGGTTACACTTTATTAGAAAGTGAAAGTCTTATACGAGACTTCTTCAGACAAAAAACCCTTTTCGCTGCCAGCACTAACTCCTATTACACCCCTTCCTGACCATTAAATGTTACATATGATTATTGAAAATGAAAATTAACGTTTTGTCAACCTTCCTTGTGAACTCACTCCTGGTGGAGTATAATTTCTAACCGAGACCCTTATCTCACGTCACCCTCGGGCATCCTGTGTGGTTTCAGCACAGGCAGAGACAGGCTGATTATACCCCTGCTCTCACTGCTCACATGCTTTTGATCTCCAAGTTGTACGTTTACCAAACACTGTTTGATCTTTACCAGTGTAGAGGAAAGCTAACTAAAATCCAAAAGAACTGTGGATGCTGTAAATCAGGAACAAAAACAAAGTTGCTGGAAAAGCTCAGCAGGTCTGGCAGCATCTGTGAAGGAGAAACCAGAGTTAGCGTTTCGGGTCCGGCCAGACCTGCTGAGCTTTTCCAGCAACTTTGTTTTTGTTGTTGTAGAGGAAAGCGAAACTTGACAGTTCATTTCCAGTCAGGAACAGATCATTGTTTTACACTAATCTCTGATTTGAAGCACATTTCCAGCATTCATCGTTGTTCTTTCCTTGATTCAAGACTCCGTTAGAAACGAGATTCTGTTCCGTGTCTAGGAGCTGTGAGCCATGGAAGACAGTAGCTGGGACACATTTCTTATACACAGCAGGATTAACCCACACCGTGGCTTGGCTGTCAGTGAAGAGAGACGTGAAAGAGTAAAGTGCCATCTGACCCCCTCACTGTGACCCTGAAGGACGTGTCCGGCTGAAGTTCTGTTGCTGCTGTACGATTCCACCCCCACCCCACCCCCCTACCCTGAGATTGTCCTTTCTGAAATCCAGGTGCTATTCAACCCTCAGGACAAATACAACAATCTACAGTGATGTGTTTGAAGCAAAGCTGATTTATTTTACATTTCTCAGAATGTTAAACTCTAGTCTAATTTGAGAGGTTAGAGAAACAAACTCCAAATGTCAGAACAAAACTATCAGAATATTACAGCGCGGATCAAGGCATCTTTAAATTCATTTTTGTAATATGGGAATCTCTGGCTGGCCAGGATTATTCACGCTTTGTCCGTGTTTGTGTTGGCTGAAAGAGAACTACCCAGGTTTTAAAACTTTCTGGATTCACCATTGAGATCAATTATTTCAGACTGTGAACTCTGCCCCCTTTTTGTTTGCATTTCTTGTTTCAATTTGTTACTGTGTTTGCTGCACACCTGGTTCCAGGCACATCTTTTGTTTCCTTGTTTCTTTTCCAGCCCCTTCTCCATTCCCCATGTCCTTGAGGGACTAAAGTTTCTGCAATTTAATCTCTCCTGCCTCCACCCCCCCAAGCCCTGCGAAGACCGCCTTTCTGCCCTTGTCTCACCCCGACCTTGCTCAAAACCTGATGGGTCCCAGCCCTGTGTGACATCACCGTGCCCCTGGGTCAGTGGCTCGAGTTTTGAATTCTCTACCTCCAGGCAGAATCTGAAACCTTTGCGGCTGCAGCTTTCCCTAGATTTTATTTTTGAAACAAAAACAGCGAAATTGTTTCAGAGTTGAGTTTTGTTTTGAGCCTTCACCCAACATTTCGTGTCTTCAGAGCTGAGCTGTGATCCTCCCATAGTTCAACAATGGCAGGTTAGGTGGATTGGCCACACTAAATTGTCCCCTGGTATGCAGGTTAGGTGGTTGGGTTAGCCATGGTAAATGCAGGGTTAGGGGAACAGGGTGGGATAGAGGGTCAGTGCAGATCGATGGGCTGAATGATCTCTTTCTGCACCGTAGAGTTTCTGTGATTCTAACCTGTGGTGATCATGGTCACATTTTCCTCATGTCAGCCCGCACATCACCATGTGTATTCAGCTTAGGCTTTCATGCTGCCTTTGTGTTTTTGTGGGTTCCTACTTAGACATTTTTTGGTTTATATCAATTTCGCAATGTATTTGAGAACTGAGAATGAATTTGTAAATATAAATTTTCCAACCAAAATCCCTTGCAGATTAGAAACTTTTTCATCTGCTGGCATCGTTCACAAGGATCAGGAGATTAAAGGTTCAGTCACATATCTTACAGAAACACAGGTTGTAATCGCCAGGAGAGAAAGAACAGCTTAAAACTCTTTTCTCAAGAGAAGAGGAGGCTGACAGTTAATGTGATACAAATTGGAAGCTTTGTCCCTGTGAAATGAAATCATTGGATCTTAAACAAAAATGGGAATGAATTCTGACGAAGAGTGACTCGACCCAAAACAATAACTCTGATTTCTCTCTACAGACAGTGCCAGGCCTGCTGAGTTTTTACAGCAATTTCTGTTTTTGCTTCTGATATACAGCTTCTGCAGTTCTTTCAGTTTCTATTAATTGAATCTGAAGCATTTTTCACTACCCCGAGATCGTCAAAAGCGCTGTCTAAATGTGTATCTCTCTTTCTGTCTGTCTATCTGAGTTAACAATCAGATATCGAGGTCACTGACTGAATGTCTTCACAAATCCCCGATTTAATCTGCCCCCTCCACACTCTCAGACCCCTCACCACTCGCTGGTTCATGGAGAAGCTCTGTTCTTAGAATGGGAGCTTCTTCGATGTGGCCTTTCTTTCTGCTTCTGCCCACTTCCCAGTTCCTTGTGTTAATACCACCTGCCTCGAGTCTGCCCAAATGTGTTTGTTAAAGAGCTTGAGACGAAAGCAGAATGAAACTAAGAAATTAAAAAGTCAGAATGAAAGAGGAGGAGAAAAACTAAACGGGTTTTGTGGATCTCAGGGAATGAGACTCCAGGATACGTCTGTTGTGACTGTTCATGCAGTAAAAAAAATAACATTCTCCGGTGAGATTCAAACTAGGGCAACGGGAGATGGAGCACTGAATTTTAACAGATTTAGTTCAAACACAGGCGATTTGTTCAGCCAGTAATAGTGTATTAGACATGGATGTGAAGTGAGTAGTGGAAAAATTGCCACAAGCTGAAGATGGACAAGTTTTATAGGATCAACAGTAGACCATTCAGCCCCTCAAGCCTGTTCTGTCATTCAATGAGATCATTGCTTGATCTATGGCCTAACTTTCAATTTCCAAAACCCACCAAGCCTGTCAATGAGGCTCCACTGAAACAGACAAGGTGAATAGTTACAAACCTAAAAAACCTGCAGATGCAGGAGATTCAGAAACAAAAACAGAAATTATTGGAAACATTCAGCAGGCCTGGCAGCATCTGTGGAGAGAAACCAGAGGTAACCTTTTGGGTCCAGTGACACTTTGAGTAACCAGATGCAGCCGGCCATTCCCTCTTATCTGTAACACTGTCTGGGACAGGTTATAGTGCGAGGGCAATGAGCTTGTCAATAACAACTGAGAAACAGCAGGACATGCTCAATAAGAATAAACTCATGTTCGTCTTTCACTTTTAAAGCAACCGTAATCATTTATTCATTATCATTTCAGAAACTGGATAAGAGACCAGAAAATCAATTCTTTGTACCATTGGGTCTGGGAACCATTGTTAATTCTGACCTGGTCTGACCTACATGTGAATCCATACCACAGCAACGAGCTTGATTCTTAACCATCCTCTGGGCAGTTAGAACGGATGATAAATGCTTACAGAGCTCATGATGCCACAATCCCATAAATGAACAAAAAAAGTCCAATTACTGAAGTTAATTGTGAGCCCGCTGGTGTTTCATCAAGCTAGAGGACCGAGTGATTTTTTTCTTCCCCACACACATAGCAGGTGAATGACCTCTTCACAGTGTGCATTCGCTGGTGTACAGTGAGGGTTGATGATGTCCTGAACCCAGGCCCACAGTGAGAGCATTTGAATGGTATCCCTTCGGTGTCAACATGTTTGTGGTACATCGGTCCACTTGAGCTTTTGTAGCACTTCCACAATGTGCACATTAAAACGGTGTCTCTTCAGAGTGAACCTGTTGGTGTTTCAACAGGCTGGATGACCGGGAGAAATCCTTCCCACACTCTGAGCAGGTGAATGGTCTCTCCCCAGTGTGGACTCGCTGTTGTGTCAGGAGATGGAATGACTGAATGAATTACTTGCCACACTCACAGCAGGGAAACAGCCCCTTTCCAATGTGAAACCGCTGTGAATGCCTTCTCACACACGAAGCAGGAGAATAGTTTCTACCTGGTGTGATTGCACCAGTATGTTTGCAGCTTGGCCGGGTAATCGAAATTCCTCCCACTGTCCCCATGGATCCACAGTTTCTTGTCAATGTGACATTGCTTTGGTTTCAAAAAGTCAGATAATCACCTGAAGCCTCATCCACACATAACCTGTGCACAGTTTCCCTTCACTGTGAATGGTGCATCCACCTTCCATAATCAAAATCTGATGATATTCAACTTACATTAAATGCAACAATTCTGTCAAATCCTGTCCCTCTCGAGTGCACATCCTCAAATTCCAAAGCAATGTGGAATTGACCGGAAACAAAGGAAAGGAGCAGAAGATAACACACAAAAAGAAAGGCAGCTTGTGAAATCAAGGTGAATGATATGGAAATTTATGGGGCTGGCACAGGGGAATAGTGACCATAAAAGCTGTCATCTTGTCATTAAATCACCGACTTATTTCCCTCATGCTCATCAGGGATGGGAACCTGTCATACAATCAGGACCTACGCAAGACTCTGACCTCAATGGGAAGAAAGAGAGCATTGGGCAGGGGCTAAGAACAGTCCATGCTTTCAGTGCAAGAGCCTGTACTCTCTGTACAGTTCCCTGAAGGAGTTCCTTCCTTGCTCTTTTGTTCAGAGCAATGACATAAGAGCCTGTTTTAAGGGATTGTGCAAATCAGCTACTTGGTAGCTTCTGTGGCACACCTGGTCAGCGCTTGCTGATCGTAAGTGTGAGGTTGGTGGTTCGAGGCCACAAAGGCAGGAGCAAGTGCTGATCTCACTGTACCAGTTCTGTATTTGCGATTCACCTCCGGGTTTTTAATGTGGTCAGGAAAATGCTCTCCAATCAGAAATCTTATCCAGTGAGTAACCATTAAAAAATAATTCTGTTGTGAGCAGCAGTTGAAGTTGCCAGGACAGAGAGCCTCAAATGTGAAACAAATGTATTAAAGCCTTACAGGCGGCAGGCAAAACATCCGCCTTGTTTGAATTTGGTCAATTAATGGAAACGAAGCCCCTAGATACAGGAATCCAATTGGATTCAAATCTGATGGTGTTTACAACCTGAAACCAATCACATGGTAAGAATGTGATGCTGTCATAATGGGTATATAAGATGAGGGCATTTGGAAACTCGGAAAGCGCCGATTGTCATCTGCCAGAGTCAGCACCATTCAGCTCTCAGAGAAAGCACATCGAATTCATCAAAAGTACCACAGCATTTTAGCTCCTCAGTCCTCATTGATGAAATTATAGAGGTAAAACATTCCTGACAGCAGAATTAATGGAACAAAGGCGTTTGTGAAGAGCGCAGAGATAACAGAATATTCCAGAAGACAGTCTGTATGAATATGAAGACATTAAGTTATAAGTTATTTATTGTTTCTCATTAATTGAGTTTGTATTAGTGGGACTTGTTTTTATTTAAACAGCATTCTAGTAGAATTTAGACCATTTAGGGAGTAGTTAGCAGTCTGTGAATTATCAGTTTGTTAATTTTGTTAATTTGTTTAATGTTGGGTTAAATAAATAAATTGTTTCTTGTTACTTGTAGAGTGGAGATCAAGAATATTTTTTTCTATTAAATATTCTTTCAATAGATTATGAGGGAAAAGGTAAGCTTTTCTGGGTGTTTAGGGAGTAATTTTGAGACGGAAACCTCTGTTCCTGTCATAACAGATCGGGGTTTGTGTTTTAGTTTATTTACCAGAGGGGTTTGGCCATTCCATGTCGTAACACATTATGTCAGTTGTCTTTAGTGAGGGATGTCTGCTGGGCGCTGTCCTGTCAGATTCCCAGGAGCTGCAGTGATTGGGTCAGTGAACTGTCGCAACTGTAGGTTGAAGATGAGAAGCTTGTGGGACTATTTCATCTCAATTGTCCATTTTATATCCCAGCTCACAGTAACGGTTCTCAGTGTCTGGAAAAGTCACTTGTGTTCCCCCTAAAGCTGCCTTTTGTCAGATAAACTTGTGTGTGCGGATGGATAGCAGATGTGAGGCACGTGGAGCGGGTCTAATCCTGAGGCCTCTGTCACTCTCAGGGATGTGTCTGTGTGTCTCTCTCTCTGTGTGTGGAAATGAGGATGAGTTCCTCAGAGAGGTATTAACGCAGTTTTACAATCTCAAACTTCACTCCCATTGGTTGTCGTTTGACATTACAGGGATAAGCTCATTGCCATTTGCCCTCAAAACGTCAGAGCATGCAAGACTATGGGCCAAATGTGAAAAACTGAGACTAGAATAGATGGAGGTTTGATAATCTGCGCTGACACGATGGGCCGAAAGGTCGTCTTCCACGCTGTAAAAACTCGAAGATGGAGAAACTGATGTGCAGTGAAAATGGTCACAAATGAAAATGCAAAAGCAGTGTCATTGCGAAAATGTACGACATCTTCTGCCCTTTCACTAGTCGTCTAGTGGCTAGGATTCAGCCCTCTCGCCTCCCTGGCCCAGCTTTGATTCCTAGTCAGGGATTAGACACTCTGCTGTGTTATTTTATCGTGGTGACAGCACTTCTAACTGATCCTTCAGGAGATGGAAGGAGAACTGTTTAGTCTCAGCTGTTATTCAGATTAAAATAAAACAAAGAACTGTGGAAATAAAGCACAAAGGAAAAAATGGTATGGAAGCTCAACAGGCCTGGCAGCATCAGTGTAGAGAAACAGAGTTAACGTATCAGGTCCTGTGACCGTTCATCAGAACCAGGTTAGTTATACATTTCTGCAGTGTAATACCGGGGCAAATAATCGGCTTTATCTGTCAAATCAGCATATTAATCAAAATTGCTCTCTCTCATTAGCTTACAACTGTCAACTTTACAACTTTCAAGGGATTTCATCAGCTCCGATGCTTCTTCCATTCCCCTCCGTGGTGAAAGGCTCTGCCTAAATGGTTCCTTTTTCTTTTCCTTTGAGTCAATTAGAAGCCATGTCAAATGGAGAATTGGTTCTTTCAATGTCTCCCTCAATGTGTCTCTATTTGTCTCTCTTTGTCTCCGGATATCCACCTCACCCCCTTTCACACTCTCCGACTCTCCTTCTATCACTATCCCTCATTTCCCGTTCCTGCGCTGTTTAAAGTCAGGAAGTTGAAGATAATTTGAGAGTGGAGCTGCTGGGAGACTTTTTCCTCCTGGCTGTAGTGTTTAGAACTGCACTCCCATTCTCTGGATAATGTGTCTGTCACTTAGGACGGAAATAACGAGACATTTCTTCTCTCAAAAGATTGTGAATCTTTCGAATTCGAAATAAAATTCCGAATCCATCAGAAAAAAAAAGACCACCACATGATAGGATTATAGTGATATATTTTCTGTTGGTGTAAACTGAATGAAAGGAGGATGAGGGTGATCAGCTCGTTCTGTCTGTGTCACTACCACAACATTCCCTGCGAAACCTGCAGCTTCTCCGGCCTCACTTCATTATTCCTTCCAAACTGGGAATGAAGGGATGAGAAGAGAAGAAAAGGAGAAGCAGATGTGCTTGTGGAACAGCTGAAAGGAACTTCATGATGAATCCAGCAGAAAAAAGGAGACACTATAGCAGACTCTTGACGACAAATGTATTTTCTTTGCCGGTAAAATTCACCACTTCACTAAGCGGGAGCCATTGACCTGAAGCAGTGACGGTGATTATCTTTGCTGGTTGTTCATTTTGTGTCCACCAAACTATTGCTGCTCATGTCCCTGTCAACACCACAACCCTGCCATATGTAAGCATTGTGCTTAAGTGGGTCCAGTGGCACAGTGGTTATCATGCCTGACTATGAATCAGGTGAATGTAGGCTCGACTGCTACCTAACTCAAATATAATTCATAAATTCTTTACGCTTCCAAATTAATCTTCCTCATTGCTCTGAAACTGAGATGAGCTTTGAATTCCTGACCTGCAGGAATGAGAATCCTTTCAATGTCTAGCATCAGTAAATGTGAATATCAGAGGAGGGGAAGCTGAAGTCATCCCTCAAGCTTCAGTTCAATTTCCCACACCCACCATCCCAATCACTGCATCTCCCAGGAATGGAAACGAAACAAAACAGAAAATGAAACCAGTTTCAGCTTTGTGAGCCTTTGGGAACCGGAATCAGAGGAGAATGAAGGTCAACTTTCCAACTCAGCAGAGACAGTTGAGGAAGCTTTCACTTCTCGAAGAGGCTGGGATATTGACTCTGATGTTCTTGGGACATTAACTGACCTGAGACACTGAAAGGATTCCCGTCAGAGACTGCTCTGTGTTTGATTTTGTTCCTGTCAAGAACAATAAATCCTGATTCCCTGACTGGAAATTGAACCCGGGCCACAGCAATAAGAGTGCCAAATCACAACCACTAGATCAGCAGGCGTGACAGTGGAAAAGCGTACATATATTCTTACCGACAAAGCTTTTGGCCTTTTTTCACTGGAGATAAGCTTCCTCTTCAAAATAATTTAGTTACTGAGTTTGTACAGAATTGAAAGAGGCCCATCATCCCAGCTTCCAGCACTTAGCCTGCAGCCCTGTGTGCTCTGACGTTTTAAGCGTTCATCTCAACCATATTTTCCCTGTAATGTTTTAAGCTCAAGTGACACAAAGAATGGGACTGAGATTTGAGATGGTAAAATTGTGTTCACGCCCCCTCAGGGAACTGAACCTCATTTTCACCCTCAGAGAGAAACAGACGGACACATTTCCTCAAGAGTGACAGCGGCCTCAGGAGAGACCAATCCCCAGAACGCAAGGATTTCACCCACCTAGCTTATATCATCCCAATTTAGACTTCAAAGCCAATGTCTAGTTACAGTAAATAAAGGAAGAATTCGGCCTCTCCTTTATCCCTGTTACTCCCCCATTGTTCCCTCGTCACTCTGCAGTTTATTCGGCCGAACTGGAACATTGCTCACATCAGCTGCTTTCCGTTCTTCCGAAAGATCTTCCTCAAGTACCTGAAAGGACAAACAGGAATGTGGTGTTTCAAATCCATTTCTGGCTGGTTGAGGAAATGACAAGGTGGTGTTAACGCTATTTAACGAGAAATAATTTTGAACGACTTTAAAGAGCTCCGTCGGACGTTGGTTGCAGAATGTGCTGAAAATTCTCTCACTCCCCAGGAAGAATGGAACTCAAGACCACGAGGCGAACCACTAAACTGCAAAGTCATGCATTAGAAACTGCAATGTAATAGATTACTGGAGATCCTGTGCATCATACACGAAGACAATGTGGCAAATCCGAAACAGAGCCGAGGCGATCATGTGCAGAAGAATGGGAGATTGTAATGCCAAATCAAATATTGTCCAGGGTGATATGAACAGAGATCTACCCTGGTCGTCTAATGATGAGGATTCAGTGCCTTCACTGCCATGGCCTTTTAATGGTTAGCATTTACAGTAATAAATAAAAAATACTGACTGATCTTGAGAAGCAGAACTATGTCATGGAACAGTCAGAATCACTTCACTGCATATTACAGGCCCATATCAGCAAAGTCAGCTGCAAGTGCCTGACGTTCAAATGGATTAATACAAGAAGACATGGAACGTCAGGAAAAGTGAAGGGCCATGGTGGTTTGTGAGAGCTGACTGTAGGCCTAATGCTGCCAGGCCCAATGTGAGTCCTGAAGGCAGGAAAGCTGACTTTTCGGGTTTTGAAGAAGTGTCTGGACCTGAAACGTCAGCCTTCCTGCTCCTGTGATTCTGCTTGGCCTGCTGTGTTCATCCATCTCGACACCTTGTTATCTCAGATTCTCCAGCATTGGCAGTTCCTACTATCTCTGGGTTTGAAGACTGGTTTTCACTGTTTACCCTGGTATATCATCAATCTGGATCAATCACCCACAATGACTCTCCTTTGTGTGTTGCCCTTTGCAGGTCGCACCTCGGTTCAGACCCCAGAGGGGATCCATGCATGTTAACTTGGCAAATTTCACTCAGGTCAGCTGAACAGTCTCTTATTAAGACCATAAACTTTAGGAGCAGAAAGGGACCATCCAGCCCATTCAGTCTGCTCCACCATTCACTGATCTTGTGTCTGATATAATAATCCTGAACTGCACTTTCTTGCCTTTCCCCATAACCCTTGATACCTTGACTAATTAGAAATCTGCCGATCTCACCATTGAAATACACTGAATGACCCAGATGTGACAACCCTCTGTTGCAAGAAATTCCATGGATTCACCACTATCTGAGAGAATAAATGTTTCCTCGTCTGTCTTAAATGTGCAACCCCCATTCTGACATTAGCCAATCTGGTGCAAGATTGCCCAGAAAGAAAATCCTTTTTTTGTGTCCAACATATTAAATCTCAAAGAAACCCGTATGCTTTAATAAGGAGCACGTATTGTTTTTGGAGAACTGTGTCTGAGCACGTGAAGTCGATGGATTTCATCACTTCCTCCTGTTTGGTTGCATCCCTGATGTAAAACTTTCACCGATTCTGACAGAGCTGTCCCCTATTTGTCTTTTCATGTCAAGAATTCACGTTCATTTTCAGAGTTTCAACAGGAACAATAAAATCCTCATTCCTATTTCGGAATCAAACCGAAAACACAGCAGTTGCAATGCTGAATCCCAAAAAGGAAGGTGCACACAATACTTGCACCTTTCTGTCTTGACACTGCTTTTGACTTTTTGTTTCAGTTGCAAAATGTTAGTCAGTGAGATTTTAACGCCACGGAGAAATACCCTTCGGCCCATTATATCTATGCCAGTCATCAAATATGTCATTTCTAAACCCGGTTTCCAGCACTTGGCCTATCACCTCGTTTGCTCTGACGTTTCAAGTGCTGATCCAAATAGGTAGTCAATGTTTGAGGGGATCAGTGGAACAAAAACACTTTCTTCAACAAATGACAGGAAGCATTGCTGTTTGCTACAACATGAAATCTACATTTACCTATTTGAAGGCAGCTATGAAAGCCAAACTCTTTCTCAGAGCCGTTGCCAGTCTCCCCAATGATGCCAACAGTGTAGATTTAAATCCCACACTGCCTGAGGCTACCACTACTGACTCTGTACTTTCAACTCTCTGCTGACATGAGATGTGGTGTCCCTCAGGTTAAACCACCACCGGTTTTGTCTCCCGAATAAGAAAGCAGCTGTGTGGCCCAGAAGGCGTATGGCGACTCAGTGTGTCTCAGTGTCAGACTTTGTAATATTCTTTCTCTGGGATGCAAAAGGCACGTTTTATACTCTATTAAATGTATTACATACGTCAGTTGTCCAGGCAGGAAGTAAAGAGAAAGATTGCTTGTACACGAAAAATAAAATTCTATCTTGACAATGGTGGGCACTTAACCCAGAATTCCGAGCGCGCTGCACTGCATTGCTGATCACTGCGCAGGCTCAGTATGTTCCCACGTGCCCACAGACTAGAGCATGCGCAGTGGGAGCGATCCTGAGAAGTAGTCGCTCTTTTTCTCGGCTCCACAAAAGGTAACAATGAGGCGGAACAGAGGAGGTGACATACCGGGCGGTAGACGGGCAGGCTTTCTAAACACTTTGTGGATGCGACAGACCCCACGTAAAGAAACTATCTGTACCTGTTTCAAAAAACGGGACAGATTGAGGCTCCGTCTCCATGACAGGCCGTGGGTCATGCCCGCCATCTTTGTAGAAGGCAAAGAGGCGCAGGGCGCATGTGCGGTCACCCTCGGCCAGGGGAGAAATTTTGTCAATGTGTCTCCTGGACTGCCAGGGATGGAGATTCTCAACTCCTTTAACAGGGAGTGAGGAGGGGAGGATTTACACACAGCAAACTCCAAAGCAAGGAAATATTTGCTTCTTCTGAAATTTTGTCCCTGACTGACTGAGATGGCTCTTGCAAATTTTTTTTTTACAGCATGTTAGAAGAGGATTTGCAGATCGGAAACTCAAACCAAACATGATGCACCAAGATCTAAGTGAGTCACTTTATTCATTCGGTCCTGGATATTATTGGCCTTTGAATGTAAGTATTGAGTAAAATAAAAGTAATGTAAAGTTCCTTCCTTCTAACTCTCAGTAACTATTGCCAATATCTTAAATCTGTGTCTTTCATATCTTTACTACCAGTGAAGATCAGCTGCTCTTTATCTGCCTTATTTAAACTAGACACTTTAACAAATCTCATTTCAATCTCCTTTGCTCTGTGCAAAACAACTTCAGTTTCTCCAACCTGATCTTACAACTAATATCCCTTGGTTGTTGAGCCATTCTGATTCATCTCCTTTCAAGTCTCTCCTCAGACCCTCACATTCTTCGTGGAGATCACCTGTTTGTGCAGGCCCAAATGCTCTGTGTTCAAGTAGGTGATGATATTCTCACACAAGCAATTGCTCACTGACAGCAGCCTGATTTCAGGGTGTTTCCTGAACTGTGCGTTTACTCTGACCCCAGTGGTTCTGGTATCTTTTGAGCTGCAGACTCTGGCATTTGATTTTAAACTTGAACAGAATGAAATTATTTCAATATTTTAAACCAGTAATCTGCACCATTAAGCTTCTCCAGCTGTTTTCTGTTATCTGACTCTGGAGCTAATGTGACTCATTTTGTCACCCCCTTGCTATGTGGGTGGTGTCAAAAGCTGCTTTATAAGACCATCCATTGTTCTGGTTCATCTCTGTTCTCCCTGATCAACTCTGTCATTTTCTAACCTGCTCTGTCTTCAATAATGGATGTAACCGACTTCGGTATTGTATTGTTACTCCCATTGACTCTCTAAATGAGGTTTTGTTTACAGATGAACATTGCCTGACTGTTTGTTGCTGGCGATTACCTTCCCTTAGCAGCTCGACAATGCTCTTTACGAACGGAGTTATTCACCAAGTGATGACGAAGGAACTGTGATATGTGTCCAAGTCAGTGGCAAATAATTTGTATCAATATAGTGCCCTTCACATCATGGAAACTTCCAAACTGTTCCTTGGTAGTGTTGTAATGCAACTTCTGACCCTAGATGCACAATGAGATATTAAGGTAGTGACAACATGTTTTATGGTCAAATATGTTGTTTTCAACCAGTATTTTAGGGTGCAAAACTGATGTCGAGAGAGAAAGAGAGGTTTAATGAGGACATTTCACAGTTTGTCACCTTGGAAGCTAAAGGGTGAGGGCACCAAATGTGGGACAGTTAAAATCGAGAACGCCTGCAAACACCTCATACCATTGTCATTTTCTCTCTTTAGATTTTGGCTCCGAGTCTCAAAATCAATGTTAATGAAGAGTTCTATCATTAAGAGATCTTCACATTTCCCCATGAGGCCTTTCACAGCTAGATTGCCAATTAATCCACTATTATTACACAATTAAAATTTTGAAAGAGTTACCATAGTTTCTGAAGACTGTAGGACTGTTCTCTCACTTCAGAGAGAGAGATGACAAATGGTGCTTTAACCTCAGGGTTACCACATCTCAGGCAATGGGCAAGGTTAAGATGGTGGCACCTTCATGGTGACCTCAGCTGTTGGAGGAATTAAGCACATGCTGCTGGAGTCAATCTGCATCACAAACCAGCTGTTCAGCCAACTGAGCTAACCCACCCCTGACCATTACACAATACACCATTGAAAATGGCCTGTCCTTTCTTTGGTCACTCAATATATAAATGTGGAAAACCATTTTGTACACACTCCAAGAATTTCTCCTCCATGGTATAGTTACTGATTTAATTTACTCAACCTATGTGCAGATTGAAGTCACCCATAATAACCATGAGCACAAGATCTCGGCGCAGAATTAGGCTATTTGACTCATTAAGATAGCTCCACAATTTGATTGTGACTGATACGTTTCTCAACCCCATTCTCCTGCCTTCTCCCACAACCGTTGCTCCCCTTATCAATCAAGAACCTATCTGTCTCTGTTTAAATTCACTCAATGAAGTGGCCTCTACTGCCTTCTATGACAATGAGTTCCAAAGTATCACCACCCTCGGGCTGAAGAATATCCTCCTCCTTTCCGTTCTAAACGGTCATCCCTTCACTGATTAGCTGTGCCCTCAGGTTCTAGTCTCTTCTACAAGCTGAAACATCTCCATGTCTAATTATCCAGGCCTTTCAGTATTTTGTAAGTTTCAATCGTGTTGCGTCATAGAGTCTGAAAGCACGGAAGCAGACCCATCGATCCAAACAGTCCGTGCTGACCATGTTCCAAAACTAATCTAGTCCCATCTGCCTACACATGGCCCATGTGTCTCTGAACATTTCTTATTTATGTATTATCTCAACATCTTTTAAACATTGTAAACTCTACCTGTATCCACCATTTCCTCTGGAAGTTCATTCCACGCACAAACCACACTCTGGGGAAAGAAAAAATGGTTGCACCCCCATGCCTTTTCTCAATCTTTCACCTCTCACCTTAAAAATATGACCCTGGTCTTGAAATCCCCCACCCGAGGGAAAAGACACCTGCTATTCACCTTATCTGTTCTCCTCAAGGGCAAGGCTTAAACAGTTCATGGTAGGGCCCTGGGTAGTGTTGTATCTCGGTACCTTTGTACCTAACATGGTGCCATAAGTGGCAACTTGTAAACATTTCACTGTACTCATGTGAGGACATACGACAATAAAACTGATCCAGTTGATTAAAAATATGCCCCCCCGCCCCCCCCCCAAGGTCCTCAAATACCCACCCCAGAGAAAGGACACCTGCCAATCAACTTTTGTTACCCCTCAGGATTTCACAAACCACTTTCAGGTCAACCTCAATGTGCTACACCCCTGTGAAAGGAGTCCCAGTCCCCCATTATGACTCAACCCCTCCGTTCACAGCAACGTCCCGGTAAATCTCTTCTGAACTCTGTCCAGCTTAATAATATCCTGGCTATAACAGATAGACCAGAACTGGACACAGTACTTCTGAAGAGGCCTCACCAACGGCCTGTACAATTTCAACATGACGTCCCAACTTCTGTACACAGCTGTCTGAGCAATGAAGGTAAGCATGCTAAACACCTTCTCAATCACCCTGTTTATATGTGACGCAAATTTAGAAGAATTAGGTAACTGAAACCTGAAGACTCTCTGTTCTGCAACACCCAAGGCCCTACATTAATTTGTAAGTGGATTTCTTCTGGGTGCTCCAATTTCCTCCGGGTGCTCCAATTTCCTCCCAATGTCCAAAGATTTGCAGATTGGGTGGATTGGTCGTGCTAAATTGAGCATAATGTTCAGGGATGTGTAGATCAGATGGATTATAGAGGTATGGTTCGGAGTGGGGTGCTCTGAGGGTAAGTGTGGACTTGTTGGGCCGAAGGGCCTGTTTCCATACTGTAGGGATTCTATGATTTTATGATTTTCTATGAAGTCCTGCCTACCTTTGTTTTAGCACTATGCAGTACCTCGCATTTATTCAAATTAAACTCCATCTGCCAGTCCTCAGCACATCGACCCAAATGATCAAGATCTCTTTGAAATCGTAACCTTTTTCACTGCCCACTCTTGCATTAGTTTGGAGTCATCCGCCAAGTTACTAACCATGTCTTCTGTATTCTCCTCTGAATCATTTATATAAATGTCAAACAAAAGTGAACCCGACACTGATCCCTGCGGAACACCACTGGTCACCGCTGAACACGAGGCCTTCAGTCCGAATTACAACTCCACTTCCACAGCCTGTCTCCTGACGTTAAGCAAATTTTGTGTCCAATTGGCAAGCTAATCCTGGATCCCATGCAAGCTAGCTTTACTAATTAGTCCACCACTTGGAACCTTGTCGAAGTCTTTACGATAGTCCAAGTAAACAATGTTTACTGCTCTGCCCTCATCAATCATCTTGGTTACTTCATCAAAAACCTCAATCAAATTTGTGAGACACGATTTCTCTTGCAGACAACCATGCTGATTATCCATAACCATTCCTTGCCTCCCCAAATGCTATCTTTCAGCGTCACCTCCAACAAGTTATCCACCGCCAAGGTCAGACTCTCAGAACAAGAGTTCCCAGGCTTCTTACATCATTCAAATGAAGGCACAACATGAGCCACTGTGCAATCATCTGGCACCTCACCTGTAGTTATAGATGATAGAATATTTCTGCAAGCGACCCCACATCTTCTCATTTAACTTTCCACACGATGGGATGCACGAGAACCGGTCGTAAGATTTAGAGTCACAGAGTAATACAGTGTGGAAACAGGCCCTTTGGCCCAAGCTGGTCCATGCTGACCATCGTGCCCACTCAGCTAGTTCCAATTGCTGGATTTGGTCCATGTACCTATCCAATTATTTTTTAAATGTTGCTATTGAACCTGCCTCAACCACTTTCTCTGGCAGCCCATTCCATATATGCACCACTTTCTGCATGAAGAAGTTGCCCCTCAGGTCCTTCTTAAATCGTTCCCCTCTCACCTTAAATCTATGACCTTGAGTTTTGAATCCCCATCCCTGGTAAAAAGACTACATGCATTCATCCCATCTATGCCCCTCATGATTTTATACATCTCAATAAAATCACCCCCGCATTCTCCTATGTTCCAAGGAATAAGGTCCTATCCTGACGAACCTGTCCGTACAACTCAGGCCTGGCAACATCCTAGTAAATCTTCTTTGCACAATTTCCAGTTTAACTGTCTTTCCTATAACAGGGTGACCAAAACTGTACACAGTATTCCAGTGCGGCCTCACCAATGACTTATACAGTTGTAACATAACATCCCAGCTTCTATACTCAGTGCTTCAACCCATGAAGATGAACATGTTGAATGCCTTCTTCACCACCCTTGTCTACCTGTGACACTGCTTTCCATGAACTATGTACTGGTGCTCCTGGGTCCCTCTGTTTCACAACAGTCCTCAGGACCTTACCATTTACTGTATAATTCCTACCTTAATTATATTGAATTGCATTTGCCAATCCTCAGCCCACTTCCCCATCTGATCAAGATCTCTCTGTAAATTTTAATCGCCTTCCTTGCTATCAACACCAGCTTCTAACTTTATATCACCCACAAACTTAGTGATCATGCCTTGTATATTCACATCCAGATCATTTACGTAAATAACAAATAACAAAGGTCCCAGCAGTGACGCCTCTGGCACACCACTAGTCACAGACCTCCAGTCTGAGAAACAGCCTTCAACCATCACCTTCTGCTTCCTACCATTGAGCCAATTTTGAATCAAATTAGCTAGCTATCCCTGGATCCCATGGCTAGCCTGCCATGCGGGACCTTGTCAAAGGTATACTAAAGTCCCAGAGACAACACCCACTGCCCTATCCTCCTCTATGCTCTTGGTTACCTTTTAGAAAAACTGTGAAGAAAATTGTCAGACATGACTTCCTGCACACAAATCCACACTGACTATCCCTAATCAGACCTTGGCTATCCAAATGTTGGTTGATCCTGTCCCTCAGTATCCTCTCCAATAACTTGCCTGCCATTGCTGTCAGGCTCACTGGCCTTTGCTACCTTTCTTCAACAATGGAACAAAGTTAGCCGCCCTTCAGTCTTCCAGAACTTCACCAGTTGCTAAAGATGAAGCCAAAATCTCTGCAAGGACCTCTGCAATTTCGTCCCTAGCCTCCCACAATGTCCGAGGATGGATTTGATCAGGCCCAGGGAATTTATCCACCTTAGTGCGCTTAAAGGCAGTCCAAAACATCTGCACTTGTTTCCCTTATTTCCTCAGCATCCATGAATCTCTCCTCAGTAAACATTCAGGAGAAATAATCATTCAAAATCCCGCCAGTCTTCTGTGGCTCCTGTGAGCTTGTTTTCAAAATACGATATTTCTTTCCCTGAGATCTTTAGCCTCCATTTCTTTCTCCACAATCATAACTGATACAAAATATTCCTTTGATGTCTCCCTCATCTCCTGAGTTTCAATACAAACATGACCTCTTTCATCTTTGCAGGGCCCTCCTTGGTGAACAAGCAAATGGGTGTTGGACAATCAGAAAGGACTAATTGATAATCAAGTTGAGTGTGGGCTCTTAGGGAAAAGTGACCACAGTGGATTGAATTCTTCATGAAGATGGAGAGTGATATTGTTGTTTCTGACTCTCAGGTCCTGTAATTAAATGAAATAAGTTATACTGGTCTGACACATGAGCTGCTTGTGATAAATTGTGGATCAGTATTTCAATGGATGATGGGAGATCGATGATGGTAAACATTTAAAGAGGAAGTCGACAAGCTATGAAAGTTATTCATCTCAGTCTGGCATGAGAACAAAATGGGAAACATGGTCAAACCATGGCAGAGAAAGGGAAATGAATGGGTATTAAATTTAAGGAAATGGCATTCAAATTAGGTAAACAAACTAACAGACTGAGGATTGGGAACAGTTTAGATTTCAGCAAAGGGAGACAAAGGGATTTATTAAGAGGGAGAAAATTGAATATGAGACTGCCCTTGCAGGGACCATACAAACCAATGGCTTTTTTTTTATTCATTCACAGTATGTGGGCATCGCTAGCTAAGCCAGAATTTATTGCCCATCCCTGATTGTCCGGAGGGCTGTCAAGAGCTGACTGCATTGCTTTGGACTGGAGTCACTTATATACCAGACCGAGCAAGGATTACAGTTTCTTCCCCTGAAGGATACTAGTGAGCCAGATGGGTTTTTCCTGATAATCAAAAACAGTTTCCTGATCATCATTAAACTCTTAGTTGAACATTGACAGCAAAAGATTAGTCAAGAAGAAATTAGGGTCTCCCTGCAGTCAGAAACATGGACATTATAATGGGGTACAAAATGATGGCAGACCAATTACGTACGTCTTAGATTGTCAAAAAAGAGGACACGAATAACGACCCAAAATTAAAGGGTTCCCAGGGTCTAACGGGAAAGTAGAATTGAAAGAAATTGCTATTAGTAGGAAAATGATATTGGGAAAGCTCATGAGACAACCGGCAGATAAATCCCCAGAGATTGATAACCTTTATCTCAGAGTAACTGAGGGAGTGGCCCTAGAAATGGCTGATGCGCGAGTGGTTATCCTGAAATTCTATTGATTCTCCGAGTTCCTGTGGATTAGAGGGTACTTAACATTGCCCAAGTATTTAAGAAGGGAATCAGAGCGAAAATAGGGCATTTCAAAGCATTGATGGTGGGAAAAAGTGTTAGGGTCCACTGTAAAAGTTGGGATAACGGAGTACTTGGAAGATAGCGACAAGATCAGACAGAGTCGGCAGAACCTTTGTCTGTGAGATCTCTGAGATTCTCTGTTGGGCATGAATTCCCTCCACGCCACTCTCCATCCTGACTTGAAGAAGTATCACTATTCTTTGAGAGTTACTGGGTCAAAATCCCGAATTCCCTCCCCAACAGTATTGTGGGTTCACCTCATGGACTGTAGTGGTTCTCAAAGGCAGATCACTATCATCTTCTCAATGGCAACTCAGCTCGGCAAAGCCCACAGAAATTTGAGAAAAGCATTATCAAGGCCAACTGGGGATATGGAATAGAAGCCTAAATAGATCAGCTTTGACCTTTTTTGAGGCTCACTGGGCAGAATTAACTGCTCTGACTCCTATTTTCTACGTTCTCAACTCTTTGTATCGAAATGCATCTCAGCGGGAATGGTGCATTCCCTGGAACTTGGAAGGATGAGGGCTGATTTGATTACAACTCAATTCTCAGGAGTTTTGAACATGGAAGGAAACAGCACCATTCACAGTGAAGAGAAACCATACAAGTGGACTATGTGGGAAAAACCTTCACTCGATCTGCTGGACTTTTGAGATGTAAATGCAGTCAAAACAGGGTAACAACGATGACATCAAGCTTTCTTTTGTAACATCATAGTCACAGATCTCAGTTTGAGTTAAGCAAGGGCCACTGAGCTCCTGATCTCTTTACATTCTTGCTGCAAACACGGACCGAACAGCTGAATTCCAAATATGGGAATGTCAATCTGCTATTTTAAGGCTCCGTTTGACAGAGCATTGTGTCAAGGAATCATAGCAAAATTGGGATCAACAGGAATCAGAGAATATTATTCTCCCTTTGAAGGCAGGTATTTGAAAAGATTGCATCTTCAGACCTGAGTAGATAAAAACAAAGTGAATTTATTCAAACTTTTACCACATACATGCAGAAGAGATCTCTAATTTTAGTGTCTCCAGTTTCGGGACAATCCACTATTTACAGCTCAAAACAGAATATTAAGACATTTTCACGTTAGACTGGTTGAAGGCAATGGATTACTAATCCATTGTACTCTGCCCATGTGGGTTTGAATCTTGCCATCGTTGGTTTTTCAGGCCATTATTCCTGTTCTCATTCTTATTTGAATTTCACACATTAGTACAAATTGGACTTGACGCCTAATTCTCATCAGTTTATGTCAGCAGAGATTCTTGAATTGTCGACACGACAGTAAAGTCTAAATCAAGAATTACAACCTATCACTTTAAAATTGTTAAATTGCAGATTAAACTGGAATCGCGGAAAAGCACACCATTTTCCCTCCCGTCATTTCTTCAATCTGTGGTAAGTAGAGTGCCATTTGTTGCCTCCAGGTCACGGCACATTTGTTCTTCATCAGCAAATGAAGCTTGTTACTGAGCTGTCTGATCAAATACATAGACCTTTTCTACCAATTTATCGAACTCCCTCACAATTTTAAACTTTTCGATCAGTGGGACCATCGGCGAAATGATGCAGAGGCAAAAGTAAGCCAGTCAGCTCATCAAGTCTGCTCCGCTATTCAATGGTGTCATGGCTGCTCTGATAATCTCCAACTCCATTCTGCTGCCCAACGTGAATAACACCTAACTCCTTACTGATTAAACGTTTGTCTAGCTCAGCTTGAAAATACTCAACAATTCAGAGAGAAAATTCCAGACAATTACTGGGTCCTGAGCAATACAATTCCTCCTCGTTTCAGAATTAAATGGGCAACACCTTGTTTCTGAGATTGTGTCCTTTGGCCCTCGACTTCACACAAAGGTAAACCACCTGTCCATATCTATTCTTTCAACGTCCCTAAGAACATTGAATGTTTGTGTGGTTATAAATCTACCCACCCCCAGCCTCCTTTGTTCCAAGGAGAACAATCCCAGCCTAACCAAACATTCCATTCCATTTTATCCAGTCTTGGGAAAATGCCAGGATATCTCCAGCAGTGTCCATGCATATTTTTAAGGGAAATTGACGACGATTCTGTGAAACAAGTGGTCGGGATTTAGGATCACAATCAGAATTACCCGAAAATATAGAATAGTGGGGCGTTGAGTTTCTCTGATTCAAGGACTGGGAACTGGGATTATGTGGTCGTCTGCAGCCGTAGTCACTTCCTTCTCTGAGGAAACTGCTGGTATGACCGTTGTAAAACTCAAATGCTCATTGAAAAATGCACCCAATATTACATTCCAGCAAAAAATCATTTCCACATGAAAATGAATCATATTCACTAAGTGAATATAAGACAGAAACTCTTCATTTTAAGCTGTAAGAAATTGGAGTATGATGCAGCCACTCAGCACTTCGAGCCCACCTCGCCGTTCAATGAGATCTTGGATGGCCTCCGACTTCAAAACCATTTTTTCCTACACTATTCGCTGAGATCTTGATTTTTTAAAACATCTGTCGAAATCTATCAACGACAGTCTTTTATAAACTCAATACCTGGCACTTATGACTTCCGGGGCTCAGAATTCCAAAGATTCTACCCATTGTGTGTTCCCTCATCTCAGTCCGCTGTTTGGCAAGTATTCCTGTTGTGTGCCTGGTGATGCTCCTGTCACATCCTACAGCACTGCGCTTTTTTCCTGTTCCCTGATGCCTCATTGTGCGGCGCCGTGACCATATAGAGGTCCTTACTGTATGATACGGCTGCAGCAGCTCTTGCTCGAATCCGGCTACGGCATTGACTGTGGTCCACAATTTCGCCGTAACATGTGCTAAAGGAACGCAATGAGGAGTCAATTTAAATTCCAGAAAGCATGCTCATAGAGGCATGTTCAATACTGATGTTGTGAGAACACGCATCACCCAGAGCAGCTTTTATTAGCATAGACCAATGATTCTTGAAAGTTCAGGCTCAGGAAAATGACAAGAGAGAGATGTTCAGTGCAACAGACGTCATTACAAAAGACCAGTTTCTGCATTGTGCAGTTCAATTGTCAGGTTTGCCTCATTTAGCATTTTGAAATTGTCCGCTCTGTAAACAAGTAAGAGTCATTAATATCTGTTGAGTAGAGATCTGGTCCCAGTACTGACTTCTGGGAACAGCAGAGTGCACTCTCCTCGAATCTGCAAAACAATTCCTCACAGACCATGTCACATCCCCGCTATCACCAGGCTTTTCATTCAATCGGCTTCAATTCCTCATCAAATTCGCTTCAATAGATCATAGATCGTAGAATCATAGAATCCCTACAGTGTGGAAACAGGCCCTTCGGCCCAACAAGTCCACACCGACCCTCAACGCATGTCACCCAGACCCATTCCCAATAAACCACTTAATCTTGTAATTGAGAAATTTCTTCATTTGTATTCAGCTCATGCGAGCAGTGTGTCCAATGGGTGTGACCCAGAAGTCATACCATACTCTGGAAATCATACCCCACTGCATTTCATTTCACAAACAAGAGGGAGAAATACCTGCTACTCTGCAAACTTTACTTCAGTGAGAGAAACATGAGGTCTTGATCAGATCACATGCCATCCTCTTTACCTATGTGAGGAGATGGCCAAGAGGTTGAGGTGATAGACCACTAATCCATTGTTCTCTGCATATGTGGGTTTGCGTCCCACTCTCGTTATTATTCTCAGCTATTTTGCTGCTGCCGATCTTCGTTATGTCTCATGAATTTTACGTAAAGTGAAGTTCGAATCCAATTCTTCTCAGGTTATCTCACTGGAGATTCTCTATCAGTCGACTTTATGGTAAAGTCAAAATCAAGAATTGGAACTTGTTGTCTGAAATCAATTCAAATGTAGGTTGAATTCGGCCAATAAGAAGGAACGCAATTTTTCCTCCCATTATTCCTCCCAAGTTGTACTCCAATGACCAGAAATCGAATGAAAGAGAAACAGGTGAAAAAAATGACGAAATATCGGAAGCACAGGTTTATACAGTGGGATTGTTGATGAGTATTTTAATGTAAAACAAAGTGCTGACTAATATTTCAAACTGTCCTTACTCAACCGATGGCGAGACAGATGCTTGATGAAAGACGCGAACACAACAAGCCAAGGTCAACTTGAGGGTGGCTCTTGTCGCAATGGGAAGCGTGGTCGATCATTAAACATTTGCGATTTGAAGGTCGTGTGGTTTCAAAAACCACCCAGAGTCGACTTTCATTTCAGGTTCCAAACAAATCAATGGTGTCCTGTGGAAACTGCTTCATCAGCACTTCCTGTCATCCGGAATTCCAGTCCCTGCTGCTGACCAGAGGACGTTCGTCACCATCCCACACAAGTTTTCAGAGAATAGTTCGACCAGAGACGACCGCTCGTCCGACCAACCTGCATAGTTGACAGGGAAATGCAGCATAACATTCCCGTTATATATTTGATTTGTCACCTTTGAGAATGGTATTTCGAGGTCTTTAAATCCTACGTTGGTTGTGAGGATGGGATAGGAAAAACCATTGAAGTTTTAGATCAGCTATAATGTTAAGGAATGGCGAGTCAGCGGAGCTGGGTTGGATGGCCTCTTCCTGTTCCCATGTTCCCATCTTCGGTGTTGTTTCAGGCAGAGAATTGTCAACAAGAACGTGGAAACATAAAACAATGCAACGTCGGTTTGTGCCGAATGCTATTCTGAACTGAACTGATCCCACTTGCCTGCCAATGGTTGCGTATTTCTCTAATACATTCCCGTTCACGTGTCTGTCTAAAATATCTCTTAAACGCTGCTATCAGAATGATGAGAATGGTGAATCGACAACATTGAATATCAAGTTGCTCACATTTACCCCACCGCTCTCACAACTGGAATGGACAGCTCCTGTTGCAGTTTTAGGTCAGACAATTGAGGATGCTCACAGGCGCTCTGTCAGACAGCACGCTCCTTCACATAGGTTTCCAACTGGGCACATGGAGCGAGTCGCCATGCTGATGTTGGGGCTTCAGGGGGAGCTTTCTCAATTGTCGGGCTGGAGTTCTAGCTGTGGTGCTAAACATGATGTTCTGATATTCTAAATCCAGTTCTGGCCTCTTCTTAATTTACAATTTTAAATGTGAAATTCAATTTAACTTTGTGTTACATTCTTCTGCATTCACTCTTCATGAAAGTCTTGGAACGTGTCCTTGAATGAAGTAATGGCGAAGGTTGATGACGGCGGGTGTCGTGCGTGTCCTGTCGGTTGTGTGAATTTTGCAAACCAAGTTGGTGAATTGTTGCTGAATCGAATTCTGTGAAGAAGTTTGTGGCATGAAAGGCCCATGACAGTGGGGATGTAACATTATCTGTGAGGAATTGTTTTCCTGACTCGAGGAGAGTGCACTGTGCTGTTCCCAGGAGTCAGTATTGGCAACAACCTCTCCTCAGGATAGATTTTAATGAACAGCACTTGTGTACAAAGTGCACGGTTTCAAAATTCTAAATGGTGCAAAACTCGCAAATAGACTAAACAAGGCAGAAAGCCTCATTAACTGCTTTTTCCCAACAAAATTTATCTTGCTGGACATTGCTCTGTGTTCTTTTCCTGAGCCTTGTGAAATTTTAATTTGTCGTGGCACAAAAGTGTAGTGAGGAATGTCAATTCTGAGCAACGTTTGTGGGAAAACACCAGTGTCTGTGAATTGGGAAGTGACTCAACGATTGACAAACATCCTGAAAGCATTTCAAATGTGAAGAAACATCTGCGAAGAGAGAAAAGGTGATTTTTTTCAGCTCAAAGGCGTTTCTCACATGGCTGACTGCACAGAGTTAAATTGCGGTAAAAAGTTGTTAGACTCATTTCAATTTATTCACTTTGCTGCAAACTCGCACAGGCCATGGAAATAATTAAAAAAGAATCAGATTTATCTCATTCAGCCGTTCGAATGTTACATTCTACTTTCGTTAGAAATTTTATCAGCTTAAAATAAAGAGCTGCTGAGAAGAAGGAAGGGTTCAAAATGCAAAGAAGACAGAGAATTGTTTGTGGATTTCTTGGATGGAGTTCAGAAAGAATGAAATGTACCTTCAAACATTAGAATGTGGTCAAATTTTAAGGCACCAGTTTAAAGCGGGAATTGCTTCTCTCAGCGACGGTTCCCTTCTGACTCGAAAGGGTCTAACTTTACTTTTTAATTGAAAACATGTTCAATTCCATTTATAATGCTTCACAGTGAAGGAACTGCCAATCTTATTCAGCTGCACGTGTACAATAAATTTCTTTGCACGTGAAGTGAAAGAAATTCGAAACTATTCCCCACCCACCCACAGACTTTGTCTTACTGTTAAGGTACCTCCTTAAGGACCTAGGGGTGCAGGTACATAATTCTTCGAAGTTTACAGCACATATAGACAGAATGGTTAAACAGGCTTTTGTCACACTTACCATCATTGCTTAATCGTTTGAATTTAGGAGTTGGTAAGTCATGTTAAAGTTGCACAGGACGTTGGTGAGGCCTCTTCTGGCAGACAGTGTGCAGTTTCGGTCGCACAGTTGTAGGATGCATATTAATAAGCTGGCGAGTATGAAAAAGAGATTTACCAAGATGTTACCTGGTATGGAAGGTTTGAGTTATAAATAAAGGTTGGATAGACTTGGACTTTTTTCTCTGGTCCTGAGGAGGTTGAGAGGCGACCTGACAGAAGTTTATAAAATAACGAGACGTGTAGACAGTAATAATGGTAGTTTCCTTTTCCCTGGTATGGGGGATTTGAAGACGTGGGGACATTTTTAAGTTGCGAGGAGATAATTTTTTTTAAAAAAGGATACGAGAGGCAGAACATCGCAATGACTGTGAATAAAACAGTGACAAGTTCCAGCAGAGAAACAGGTGGCAGAGAAACGGATGTCAGTGAAGCAGGCATGTGACGACAAATGTGTTTCGTTGGACAGTGAAATTCACCGCTTCACAAAGTGGAGAACATTGAAGTGTAGCAGTGGCGGCGATTATCTTTGCTTGTTATTCACCTTGAGAATGGTATTTTCCGCTGATATCCCTGTTTCCATCACAAGTCGACAGGGTGAAAGATGCAGCAATACGTGTGGATCCAGTGGTGCAATTGATACTGCGTCTGACTTTGGATTGGAAGATTGAAATGTTGTATCTTCCCTCTCTGGAATGAAGTTGACAGCTTTCCGACATTTGCAGATTGACAGTTGCTTCCGAAGCGGAATGTGTGCCCAGCGCTGTTTTTGTCAGATTCCGAGCATCTAAAGTGATTGGATCGCTGTGTTTTGGAAAGTGAAAGTTACCCATGAGCAACATCAATGTGGGACTATTTCAACTCACTGTCCATTTCATGTCTTAGCTCATGGCAACAGCTCCCATCGTCAGAGAAACTGCTTGTGTTCCACATAAAGCTGCCTTTTTCCGGGGAACTGTGTGTACGGTAACAGAGCGTGGACATGAGGGAGATGGAATGCAGATAGTCCTGAGGCCTCTGTCACACTCGGAGGATATATTTGTGGAACCTCCCTCTTTGGCTTAACATGAGGATGATTACTTCAAGGGGACTTTTACATAGGTTGATCATCTCAAACATCTGGCCCAATCATTGATTTCAGGGATAATCTCATTGAAATTTGCACACTAAAATTAAGAACACCAAAGGCGGTGGGAGAAACGCGAGAAACTGGGGATAGGATAGATGGATGCCTGATGACACGCACTGACAAGATGCCGAATGGTCTTTTTCCACACTATAAAAACTCGAAGACAGGGAGAAACTGATCTGCAGCCAAAATAAACAAAAGAATGAAAAGGCTGAAGCACTGTCATTGAGAAAAGGTAGCAAAGCCTGAAATGCTTTCCCTGGTGGTCTCGTGGTTCGGTTTTGGCGCTCTTACCACCACAGCCTAGGTTCAATTCCCGGTCAGGGAAATTCATCTATTCTTTGCCAGGTTTTCATGACCGCAGCACTGCTGACTAAGTTTTAGAAGCAGGAAAGGCCCTGTAAGGTAATCTATTTTATCCCAAACGATAATCAAGCGAACATGTAACAAAGAACTACTGATGCTGGAAATCTGAAACCAGAAAAAAGCGAATTGATAGACAATCTCAGAAGGTTGTTGTTGTTGTTCTCAATAAAGGTTGTCCCAAACGTTACATTCCTTACTTGTCGTTTGTCTGTGGATGGTAACATTTCCTGAAACGTGCACAATGACATTCAAATTTATCTGAACACTATCAATAGCTGTTCTTTCATAACCATCCCGCTCTGTGTTTTAACATCACGTAATTTGACAGTTTATCTTACTTTTCCAACTTTTTCAAACAATCCCATTTGTGATTACGATGTGGAAGTGCTGGTGTTGGACTGGTGTGGACACAATCAGAAGTCTGACGACATCGGGTTACTGTCCAGTGAGTTTATTTAAAATGACAAGTTTTCGAGTGCTGTTCCTTCATCATTTTAAATTATTACTTCATTGAAACAGTACTTTCTACATGCAAAGAGTACAATGAAACAAGACTGATCGATGACATCAGAGTGTAAGAACCTCTACGTTGCAGTGACCACAGTGTAACTGAGTTTCACGTTTATTTTGAGGGATGGCAGTTTGAATCTCAGACGAGTGCTTTATACCTAAATAAAGACAATGGTACGTTTTGAAGTGAGGGATGGCTGAAATGAAGCGGAATATTAAGTTCAGAAACTGTTCAGTGCAGACGCAAAAGCAGAGATTAAAGGAAATAATCCAGAATACACAAAAAAACCCTCCAGTGTTTCTTTGTCAGTTTTCCATGGATTTTACAGATGAGCACGCGTATTTTCAGCCTGACTCTGGTTTCACAATCCCATTGCGTCACAACACCCAAAGGTAATGGTCAGGTAAATGACATGCAGATTGCCAAAGTACCTCACAAAAAGCACAATGACAGATAAAGTGCTAAGGAAGCACACAACACGCTGAGATGGAGCGTACTTATTTATGTGAAAGGCTTTTGTATATAATCCCTATTACAGAAAGACTTCCCTCACATTGGAAAAAAAAAGAATTTCCGATTGTGTAACTCTGATGAAAGGGTAAATATTTGCCTCCATACAGCAAGATGCTGTGAGGCAGTGACATACTACCTCCTGTGACGGCGTGGTCTGGTGAAAGCATGCTGCCCATCAACCGGAACTCAATACATCAGAATTTTCCAAAGTTCTGAAGAATGTATTTACTGCTCCTGCCGTCACCTATTACCCTGTATCACCTGAGCTTCCCGCTTCCAGTAAACACTTCAAACCCGCACAAACCTATCATGTACTTCACATAGCTTTTGTCCCCAACTATACTGTCACAGGTGTGATGAACCGATTGGCCTTCTCTGGCTCTCTCACTGGGGCAAGACCTAAATGGTAAAGTGCATTGTGTCTGATCCACAGAATACCCTGCAGTATTTCCCCATGCCGAATCAGACAGCGCCGTCCTCCCTGTGACATATATATGCTGTGTAATATTTTGCCGTGCAATGTGTCCCGCTGCGTCAACAAAACCTTTATCTAACTTCCCACATTCTGCTGGTCAAACATTGATGTCACTCAAATTCATCACAATGCAGATGGAGGCCTTGCAGCCCACCCTAGCTGTGCTGGTTCTCCACAATGAGGAAATGGGTCATTCTCTTGACTACTTCCTGTAACTCTGCATGTTGCTACTTTTAACTTAACATTGAATTCATTTTTCAACAGCACGATTGAACCTCACTCTTTGTCGCAATCAGTGATTACAATGATTACAGACTCTAACCACTCCCTGTGTGAAATCATTTTACCTGATGTCACTTTGGCTTTTTCAAATGAAACTCTGCCGAATCACTGTCGATCCTCCCGTGCATGGAACATTTTTTCCTCAATGATTCTGTGTAGACCCTTCATTACTTGGGAAACTTCAATCAGACAAGCTTTCAACCTTCCAGTCTATCTTCATTGCTGACATTCCACATACGCGACTCCTTTCACATGTACTTTTTCAGCGTTATCTACAATCAAATAGCGTCTCTGCTTCCTGAAGTTTCCCACCTAATTCTTTGTGATAATCCAGATGGAGGATTTATTCAACGTCAGATTGCTTGGGTCAACATCCTGAATCCTTTGTTTTCATTTTCAACACGTACCATGTTTGCTGCAATGACACCTCTGCTGCCTAAGCTCAATCCTGTTTCAAGAAGTCTGACTTCATGAGGTGCAGATCTTTTTTCGAAAAGCTGATCAAGTGACCTGGCAAAACTAAGAGCTTGCCTGGCATTTGAATCCTGGACCACTCACGTGCTAATTGAATACAAATGCCCAAGCAAGAATCATACTTCTCGACCAATGAGTCAGTAAAACCCTTGCATTTCTAGCGTGGAACCAGATGTGAAGCAGAATTCAGTTTCAAGAACATCTTCTCATTCTGTGTCTCTGAAACCCAACACAGTATTGTTAGTCCCTTGCCCTGGTACCGAGCACTCTCCACTGCTGGATTGTGTAACCGTTTTCATCCACTTGCAAGCAGTGCTGGGGGAGGGAATGCACTCTTCTGATCTCGCAAACACATGCTTTCTTCGCATGAATTGGAAATTAACAACTTTGGTTACTAACTGCCTCCAAATGTCTGTTTTCCAAGACAGAGACAAAGAAAGATCCCAGTTGCTGGGAAAGAGAGAAATGAACACTGGAGACTCTTCTGTCAGATAAATCAACATGAGTTCGATTTGTGCAGCCTGTTTGGTCTTCAGGATTCGTCTTCATCCAGAAATCCTGCAGAAAGACTTTCGCAACGAGGAGATCAGTTTGTTTGCTGTGGCTGGGCAGCAGTTAATATCTGACAATAACAGTCTCAGATTAAGATAATACAAGTGAAACTCTCACTCATGGCGTCATTCCCGTGCAGAAGGAAGCCGTTCGAGCCCACGGCGACTCCCGGTCGCTTGTAATTCTCTTGTCCTTTTTTTCAGGAATGGTGGTGTCCGTCCTAGTAATGGTGTCTGTGTTGCGAGGCTGTCTTCGATGGGTTGATCTTTGAGTTAATTTGACTCGATTTATTACTGTTATGGTCCTTTTGTTATTCACAACTCCCCACATCACATGAAAGACTCTGCTGCCTGAAACAGCGTGGGGAATTATTGCAGGGTTCCCTGTGCGTCGAACACACTGCAACTAATGCGTTTCACCTTCACTGGCTTTTTAGGGAGGTTTCATTCAACGTCTGATGGCATGAGCAAGCATCATGAGGCATGTTTTGTGTTTTGCTTTGCCCTGTTGGCCTCAATGGCACCACTGTCTCATCCCTCCTTCGGGAAGTCCGACCTCATTCAGCACAGACTCTTTTTTGGAAAGCTGATCGGCTTTTTGGCAAAACCAAAAAACAGCGATCAGGGCTTGTCGGGGAATTGGACCCAGGACCTCTCGCACATCCGCAATCTGCAATCCCCAAAGCGAGAACCATTCCCCTAGACCAAGGAACCATTTCCAGACCTGTGTGCCCCGCTCTGAACCAGCTGGAACTTTCTCAGTGTGAAGTACATTTCACCTTGCTCCTGGAATCCGAAGCAGCAAAGCATTTCAAGAACATCTTCTGATTCTGTCTCCCTTTTATACAGTGTATAAAATTCAGGCTCACTGTGAACGTGGATAGGGGCTGTCACACTGTGGTTTCTGCACCTGCTGTTGAATAAAGATCACTGTGACTGTGTCCAATGAGAGGAAAGGAATTGCTGTTTTTTGGAAGCATTACTTTTTGAAGTCACTGTCTCTCTGTTATAACAGAAGAGGAGCTGGAAGTTCCTGATAAATTGAAACATGAATTTGGGTGTGTGTAGGTTAAGTGGTAAAATATCAGGATAATGATATTAACGCCGCGCTATCCCCAACTGAACGACTCGGCTGCCCAGAGGGAGGCGGCTGTGTTTTAACCACATGATGAACAGTTTATGTTTTACTTCTCGCACTGGGGGAGATGAGAACTTACCCAAACAATGCACAACACATACTTGAACCATTGTTCCCACGTAAAACTGAGAGGGAATCTTTGAGAGAAATCTAAAACAACAGGAAAGAAGATTTGGTCAACATGCATCATCACCAGCAACCTCCGTCGTAATATAGCGTTTAAGGGAACTTATTTGCATATGAACAGCGTGCGCAGGACGTGATTTAAACACACAACCGTCTGATGTGGAAACAGATGTGAAAACTTTACACCACAAGCTCACACGTGCACTGCTGCTGTACAGGATGAAAGGAAGTGAACACAACATAATGATTTTAAACTATAGTTGGCAATGGAGATCAAAGGATACTGCTCATTTGCTGTTAAATCACCACAATTCTTCGGTCTCTCTTCAGTCTTCTTCTTTCTCCCTCTGCCTTCTATCTGTCCCTCTGTTTACTCCATTCCGCTCTTCTCTACTGCAGTGTCCTAACTTTTCTTTCCTCCTCCTCTACCTTTTTCCCTTGTACATCATGCTCCGAATTTGCAGGACACCGGGAAGATATGTCACAGGGCGAATCCAGGACTCATTCTGGGCACTTCTTCAAATGCAACGAGAGAGAAATGATCTGAGAGAGAAGAAACAACTAACAAGACTCTAGACCCTCCTTTGGATAATCTTCAGTAAATTCAGCCGACAAGAATAAACATTTCTCCAATTTCACGAAGAAACCCCACCATGAATATTATTAATACACATAGAGAATATCAAAAGTAGCTTAATTTGAGGCCAGACACGGAAGTGCCTGAGATTGTAATGTACAAGTAAAAATACCTGGAGGTATAATTACAATTCCTTGAATAATTTAGTACCACGTGACCCACGACTATTTCATATTCATGTTCAAGGAGTCAGCATCATCATTGCGTCATAATATCGGAAGGCCACCGCCGCTCATGCCATATGACGTCATGGTGCAGCTGGAAGCCCCGGGGAGAGTTTATTAAAGAAACCTCACTAAGGGTCAGGCAGCTCTGTGTCGGGAAGCATTCGTATGGCCAACCGAAATCATTTAATGCGATACAAAATCTCCAAATTCCACAAGTTCGAGGCACCCTCCATTCTTCTCACTTAAAGTTCAACACACATCAAGCTACATAATCATGCGTCTCGGCAGTTGAGTGGCACGGTGGCACAGTGGTTGTCACGACTGTTTCATAGTGCTGAAAACTCGCGTTCAATTCCAGCCTTGGGTGATTGTCAGTGTGGAGTTTGCACATTCTCCCTGTGTCAGTGTGCGTTTCCTCCCGCAGTCCGAAGGTGTGCAGGTTAGGTGTGTTGACGATGCTAAATTGCCCGCAGTGCTCAGGAGTGTGAATGTGAGATGGGTTACCGGAGGATGAGTCTGGGTGGGATACTGTGAGGATCGGTGTAGACTTGGTTCCACACTATAGGGATTCTGCGAAGGTCTGAAATGATCAGACACGATGTCAAAGCCATTTCAGTAGAACAGCCCTGCTCCCTCCTCTTTGAATTTATAAACTCGTTGTTTGATCACCAACAAAGTTCACATGAAATCAGGGCCCAGACTTTCTCCGTGATAAATGCCGCAATCATTATTTTGGAAGAGTAAAACTGATAGAGGAAAGTTGTCATTTTAGTAGTTGCAAAATGAAGTCTGAACTGGCTGACACCTGGGTTCTTGGATCTTACAGATTGTTTCACCTCATTCTCTGTATTGCATTTAGTCAGCACTTAAAGAGTTCTTAAAGTGAACTGTTCTGAGGAAGGGTCACCGGGCCCGAAACGTTAACTCCGTTTTTGCCTTCACAGATGCTGCCAGAGCTGCTGAGCTTTTCCAGGAACTTCGTTTTTGCAGTTGTTAACCAATATATCTTGTGATTGAAATTTTCACTGTTTCCTGGTCACACATTTCCGACCCGTCAATTAGCTGTTTGAAAATATTTTCCAATCATTGAACATTCTGCGGATAGTCAGTACATTCAGGCCCAGGAATCTTATAAAAATTTTCTTTCACACTCAACCTGAAAAAAAAACAGAACGTACACCTATACATAATTTGTGAGAAATCTACGGAGCTCTCGGTTTAAATCAAAGCCACAAGCACAAGACGATCAATATTCTAAACCCACCCACTCCAAGTACCTTCTACCAGCGACAAGCACCAACTGCGGCTTCTTTGAAGTCCCATTCTGCTACTTTGATCGTCCAAATCCCCGCATGGCTGCCGAAGCTGAGTTCTCGATCTGTTTGCAGTCTGTCCCATTTCGCACGGTGACAGTGCCATGTAACACAATGAGTGGTATGCACAATGTGAAGGCAAGACATCATCCCCACAAGAATTATATTTTGGTCACCTCCTGCCGTTACTGTCATGGACAGATGTGTCTGCTGAGGACAGATTGGTGAGGATGAGATCAAACATGTTTTCCCTCTTCTGGGTTCTCTCACCACCTGCATGACCAATCGAGCAACTATGATTTGGGAATAGTAGGAACTGCAGATGCTGGAGAATCTGAGATAACAAGGTATAGAGCTGGATGAACACAGCAGAACAAGCAGAAACTCAGAAACTCTTCAGGATTTTCTGAAGTAGGATCTAGGCCCGAAACCTCAGCTTTCCTGCTCCTCTGATGCTGCTTGGCCTGCTGTGTTCTTCCAGCTCTATAACTTGTTATCTCTTAACTAAGATTTGGGACCTGACCAGCTGCTGCCGAGCCACTCTTAGTGATGGACATTGAAATCGCCAATGCAGAGTTCATTCTCACTAGCCTCAGTATTTCATCCAAGTGATGTTCAACATGGAGGACTACTGATTCATCAGCCGAGAGAGAACAGTGGGCGCGAATCAGCAGGTGGTTTCCTTGTCCATGTTAAACTGAATGCCCTGAGACTGAATGGGACCAGGATGCCATGTTGAGAACTCCAAGTTAATTTCCCCGAATATGTCACATTGTGCAGCCACCTATGCTGGGTCTGTCATGAAGGTGGAATAGGACGTATCCTTGGATGGGGATGGTGAATCTGGAACATTGTCTATAAGATATGATTCCATGAGTTTCAGATTGATTGTCATTTCACAAGAACAACAACTGTCCTTTGCCAATTTTCCTCTTAAAAATAGAGTCTGTGGTATTTATTGTGGAAACATGGAAACATGGATCCCACCCCCTGCAAAGACACCTGTGTCACCGGGAAACAGCTCTCCTGAACCCCGGGCCATCTCTCGTCGAGCCTTTCCACTTTTTGTCTGTTCCCAAGTATCTGATTGCACTGCCACAGAGATCCTGTTTGAATTCCTGATCTTTTCAAAGAATCCTGATTATTTCAACGTCTTAGATCTGGAAATGACCCCGACAACGTCAGAGCCAATGCTCCAGCGTTATAAAGATGGGGAAGATGTCTTGACTGGCTCTGCTCATTCAGACCGTTCGCCCTTCACTCTCCCCGGAGTCTGGTTCACAACCAGCTTTGAAAGATGCCCGAAGCTGGAGACTGGGTTTTCTATGTTGTTTCCTTCCCACGTTTCACCTCCCAACTAACAAATTTTGTGTTTTTCATGTCATGGGTGGGGTTGTGCAGTTTGATTGAGCTGATAGTGAGAAACTCTTTCCACTGACTAGGGTGAGTAACAGTTCAATTCCGTCTTCTCCGAATGTGAGATTCTCACGGGAAAGACCGTTTGGGATCTCAGACAGTCTTAGATTTCATAATGAGCCACGTTCACACACTCTCAAATATTTTCACGAAAAGACATCAAACAGCACAGAGAGGACACAGCAACAGATAACAAGGGCTCAAGCGGGATTGGAACACAAGACTTCTCACAACCTCATCAACAACCCTCAAACCTCTACACCAATGAACAGTTTCGTCGATCACCAGTTTTCTGTTGTAATCTAGTTGACCCACATACAGTGACCTTTGGAAATTAGAGACCGGTTTCAAGTTCTATATGCTCCAGAGGTGTGTAATAACATCTTTGAACAGGCTGCTGACATTTAAAAAATCTCAGTTCGGGCAGTGAAAGCAACAATGAACAGCTTTTTCCCATTCTGTCCCTGCTCCCGGGCTGCTGCTATTTGCTCCTTTCCCCGAGCACCGGGCTATCTTCAATGGCAGATGGGTCAAACAATTTCCATCCATAGGCAGTCAGTGCTTGGGGATGGAATACGTTTTGCAGCTCCTTCTTGAGCACCGGAAGGGTAAAGAAGCAGGAGAGGCAGAATCAGACGTCAGGAAATTATAAACGACGATTGGGAATTTTCATCAAATGACATTAATCAGAGACCGAGAGAAGGATGCAGAGCTGCTGGAAAAGAGAGAAGTCGAAACTGGAGACTATTCCCTTTAGAAACTTTATACGGGATCTTTCTGTGCAGCCTGTGTGGTTTTCAGGGTTCGACTTCACTCGGCAATCTTGCAGAAAGTCTTTTTCAACGCGGACGTCGGTTTCTTTGTTACGACTGGGCAGGGGTTAATATCTGACACCGACAGTCCCAGATTAAGAGAATCCAAGTGAAACACTCACTCACTGAGAGTCATTGCCAACGTGCCTGAGTTGCGGAGCTGCAGACAGTTCAACACGGAAGGGAGTGTTAAAAATGACCCATTGTTTCTCACCTGCCTGTTCTGTCACGGAGGCAGTGAACAAAATCAGAAGTCACATGACACCAGGTTATAGTCCAACAGGTTTATGTGAAATCACACGCTTTCACAGCGCTGCTCCTCCATCAGGTGAAGTGACACTTTTCACCAGCATCTCCACATCCCGGAGACGGGGAGAGTGATGTCATAAACCCATGGCATCATTCTTGGGGAGAAAGAAGCCGTTCAGCCCATCGAGACCACGGCGATTCTCTATCAATTTTATCTCTCCGTGGTTATTCATAAACGGTAATATCCATCCGAATAATGGTGAACTGTGTCTGTGTCGTGATGCTGTCTCCGATCCTCTTGTCATTCACAACTTTTCATTTCACCTGAAGGATGCTACTTTCTGAAACAGCATGGGAAATTACTGCAGTCTGTCTTTCGCTTGTAAAACACTACAACTGATGTTTTTCAAATTCAACACTTTATTCCTGCGATCTCAGAGAACAGTTTTAACAAATAATCCGATCGCAGACCGACACAGAACAGGCGAAGGACATTCAGACCTTCAGATGCGTGTCACTTCACGTGTGTAAACTCGGCCTATGTATCAATGTGAGATATTTATTTCAATACACGGACTTACGGGAAGCAGATCAAAACACATCAAAATGATAAGATCTGATTTCAATGAGATTGAGTTCAGTCTGAGATCCCTGAGAGTGTTTGCAGTGAATATATCGTGCACGGGGAAGAAGGAAGCAAGTTTTAATCAACCCTTACCCGTAGTCAACAGACATCATCACTGGTGGTGAAAAGTCCTCTGTAAGTGCACCCTCTTTATTTTTAATGTTCTAAAATCCGATTTACTTGTTTACAGATCCTCGCCTGTGGAAACAGTTTCTCACTGTCTAGCGCCATGAAATCTCCATTTAACCTTTTTTGCTCTAAACAAAACAATCCCGGCCTTTTGAATACCTCCGCAAATCTGAATTCCCTTAGCCCAGGGCATGATGAAGCCTGAAGATTGCGACCAGATTTTGGGAACAAAATTCAGTTGGTAGGTGGAAACATGAAAAGAAAACAAAACAGAAGCCCAATCTCCAGATTCATGAATATTTCAAAACTTTCTGTGATCCAAGTGGAAACAAATGGTATAATAATCCATCAATGGAGAGAACCCGGTGCCAGGAGAAGGGGCAAACAGCACCGTCTCAGGAGCAGGGAGACAGATTGAGAAGAAAATATCCTTGAAATTCTTTGCTGCTTCGAATTCCCCAAACAAAGTAGAATGTACTTCGCTCTGAAAGGGGTGCCACCTTACTGAATGGCTCGTTGATCTAGGGGAATGATTCTTGCTTCGGGTCTTCTATGCTGCTGACATGCGAGAGGTCCGGGGTTTAAATCCCAGGTGAGCCCAGATTTCTCATCTTCACATTCACTAAACTACTCAACCAGCTTTCCGAAAAATGAGGCCAGTCTAACATTATAGAGAACACAGCGCAGAGAAACACTTGTTCAAAGCGAAAAAGAGTGTTTCCGGATGTTTGCTACGCAATCTGAAAGATTTCGGAGATCGCAAGAACTGCAGGTGCTCGAGGAACACAGCAGATCAGGCAGCACAGGAGGAGGAGAAGAGTCGATATTTTGGGCCAAGACTATTCATCAGAATGAATTCTCCACTGCATTATTGCTCAATTATGTGTGCGTGAAAGTTCAGGAAGCTGGGACGCCAAGTGATTGGCGACAGTGCTGAACAGGTTTGCTTGAATGGTGACGTGTGTTGAGAATGTCAGAAGAAAGATAAGTTGGAAAGTTGAGATATTTCTCCTTTGAGAAAGGAAAACTAGTCTGATTAAAGCTTTCCAAGTTGTGAGGGGTATGACCAGAGGAAATAAGGGGGTGAAAATGCTCACACACCTGTAAAGATCAAACCCGATTAGGCAGAGATTTAAATTCAAGAGGAAAATAAGTAAGAATTACATGACAAAGAACGTTTTTATGCAACGACTAAGTGAATCTGTAAATCCCTGTCCGACTGCGACAAATCGGCAGATTCATGCCACACAAAATGGAATTCGAAGAGTTACAGGGAGAAGGCAAGAGAATGATATTAAAACAGACACTCATGTACTTATTACGGAGACCTGGCGCACCCACAGCTGAGGTGACCTATATGGCCTCCGTCTGCGTTTTGACAAATTTTGTGATTCTGAGTGGAATCACAGCTCGACCAACAGAATGTGGGAACTTAGACAAAGGAAATATTTACACAAGCGCGACACGTCTAAGCAACAGAAGATGACATAACAACAGTGAAGATCTTTTGACATCATTCTTTAAGGTACATGCCACACACCAGATGAAAAGCTGAATGCTTGTTGAAAAAGTCACACGCTAGAAAAACAGACTGGTGCATCGGGAGCGTGCTAGGCCCATATTCTGGAGATCGTAAATTCAAAACCATTCTTTGCCATTTGCTACAGGCATGTGGTGTTCTGTCCCATACCGTGTTTTGATCAGTTTTCCCCTTCCCACAGCTTCATGCGTCTGAAATAAATATCTCATATTGATACACAGGCCAAGCTTACACAAGGGAGGTGACATGCTTGTGAAGGCTTTCTGCTGTTCTCTGTCGTCTGCTCTGAACTGAGAGGTAAAACCTCTTATCTGAGATGGGAATAAACTGTGGAAGTTGAAACATATCAGGTGCAGTTTTTTTTTCCATTCCCGGCAGTAATTCCGCACGCCGTTTCAGATGTGAATGATAAGAGGATCAGCATGTCGGAGACAGCATCCGAAGGCACAGTGGTTCAGTGGTTAGCACTGCTGCCTCGCAGTGCCGCAGGCCGGGCTTCAATTCTGCACTTGGGAGACTGTCTATGCGGAGTTTGCATATTCTCCCCGCTTCCTGTCGGTGCTCTGGTTTCCTCCCACAGTCCAAAGATGTGCAGGTTAGGTGGATTGACCGGGCTAAATTGCCCGCAGTGTTCGGCGATGTGTGGGTTATCGGAGGAATGGGGTTGGGTGGGATGCTTTGAGGTGCTGTGTGGACTGGTTGGGTTGCAGAGTCTGTTTCCACACTGTAGGGATTCTATGAGCATTACGGTGCAGGCACCACTATTAGGGAGATATATCACCATACTTCAGAGAAATAAAAGTGACTTAGAGTCGCCGTGGCTCGATGGGCTGAGTGGCCACGGACTGATGACGTCACCCTCCCTGTCTTTTTGACGGAGCGGGTGAGGCTGAAGCAATGTTAACCCTCCTTTCCTCGTTGTACTGTCTGCTGCCCCGCAACTCAGGTACGTTGGGGACGTCTCTGAGTGATGAATCAGGGACTGTTGGTGCCCGAAAATAACTCCTACTCTGGAGGCGGCAAAGACACTAATGTCAGCTTTGCAAAACTTTTCTGCAGTATTGTAGTTTGAAGACGAATTCTGAACATCAAACATGCTGCAAAAAAAAAACAAATTCGTATTAATTTACCCGAGGGAAGAGTCTCATGTGTCAGTTTCTCTCCCGCCAGCTCAGTATCTTTCTATCCATCGGATAACAGACATTTGAAGGAAGTTCACAAAGTTGACCATTTCCTGCCTATGCTTGTAACTGACACCTCCCACCCTAAATAATTGAGAAGGAGCAGGAGAGCGAATGGGCTCTGCCCTCCTCCAGCACTGTCACCAAGGAGAAAAACAATGGTTTAATCTTCCACCAAATGAGAGAGCCCGGTACCGGGGGAATGGACAAATAGCACCGTCCAGGTAGCGGGCAGACAAAATGAGACGATGATGGTCTGGAAACTGTTTGCTACTTAGAATTCCTGGAGAAATGTTAAAAGTAATTCACGCTCAGCGAGTCGCAGCTGGTCCAAGAGTGGCCTGTCTGACCTGGTGATGGTTCGTTGGTCGAGGGGTATGACACTTGGTTTGGGTCTTGTGCCGTGTAGCACTGTCAGATGTCCTGGTTTTATGTCCTCATGTCTTGTCTTCAGTTTTACAAAATGTCCAAACAATTTTCTCGAAAATCAGTTTCATTAAAAAGAGGTCGAACTGCATGATTTTGGAATGGGACAGAGGTACCGTTGCAGCAAAGACGGAAAATGGATATACTTGTTCAAAGGGTCAACGAGAGTTTCAGGATTTTCGCGGAGACAATCTGACTCTTGATGATTCCTTCAGCTGCAATATTGCTCAACTGTGCATGTGAAACTACAGAAAGCAGTGACGTGATGTGATTGGAGATAGCACGAAACAAGTTCTTATGAATGGCATACAAGGAGGAGACTGGAAGAACACTGCAGGCCACGCAGCATCGTAAGAATTGCATCTGGAGGCATTGAAGGTGTTGGCAGTGTGGAGCATCGAAGGTAGTTCCAAAATTTAAAGGTTTAAAATGTACGTGAACGTCAGCAATGAAGATAGAATAGAAAGTTGAGACAGTTCTCCTTAGAGAGCAGAAGATTGAAAGCTGGTCTGATTGAAGCTTTCCAAGTCACGAGGGTTCTAAACAAGGAAATAATGGGGTGAAAATGCTCCCACGCCATGCCTGAAAGGATGAAGAACAATTAGGCAGTGATTTAAAGCCATTATAAAAAGAAGCAACAGCAACATAAGGAAGAACGTTTTCACACAAGGAGTGGTTAGGATTAGTAAATCATTTTCTGACGGTGCCAGAGAGGCAGATTCAACCGACACTAAACGGTATTCATTTTGTTAAAAGTAACAAATCACTGAAACCCTACATTGTGAAAACAGGCTCTTCTGCCCAACAAGTCCACATTTCACCATAGAGCATCCCACGCAGACCCATACGCCTATAACCCACCGAATGTACACATCCCTGAACTCTATCGGTAATTTTAGCGTGGCCAATCCAAGTAGCCTGCTTAGCTTTGGACTGTGGGACGAAACCGGAGCACCCGGAGCACACCCATGCAGGCACGGGGAGAATGTGCAAACACCACACGGACAGTTACCCGAGGATGGAATCCACCCCTGGTCCCGGGTGTTGTGAGGCAGCAGTGCTAACCACTGAGCCAGCGTGCTGCCCAAAACGTAGTGTTACAGAGAGAATTCAAAAGAATGATACTAAAAGAGACAATCATTTGCCTCTTGTGGAGATGTCGCACAGCTAAGGCAGGCTGCATAGCCTCCGTCTGTGTTGTGGCAAATATTGTGATTCTGAGTGAAATCATAGTTCGACTCAGAGAATGTGGGAACTCGGGCTACGGTCGTGTTTACGCAGTCGTAACACGTCTGTGCAACAGAACAAAAGTGAAGGTCTTTTGATGTCACACTCATAGGAACATGCCGCACTCCGGATGAAAAGCCGAAAACTTGCCTGAAAAGCAGTTGGGAAGAACGGTAACAGAGTGGTGCAGCGGAAGCGTGCTGGGCCCATAACACAGAGGGCGATGGATCAAAGCCATCCTCTGCTAATTGCTGCATGCACATGTTGTGACCGGGGTCATGCAGTTTTTAATCAGCTTCACGCACCTGAAATTCATACCTCATATTAAAGACTGCAGAAGTTTACACGGGTGAAGTGACTCGGTTGTGATGGTCTGAATCCTGTTCTCGGTCGGCCCGCTGCGAAATAAGTCGTGAAGCCTCCTTTCTGAGATGACTGACAGTGTGTTGGTGCCGGGCACTAATTCCCACGCTGATTCAGACGTGAATGACGAAAGGTTCCGGATGTCAGAGGCAGCATGATGAGGACGAATATCACCGATTGTGGAGAGTCACAGAACGATAAGAGTGACAGAGAGTCGCTGTGGACTCGATGGGCTGAACGGCTTCTTTCTGCACGGGAATGATGCCACGGGTTTATGACATCACTCCCCCTGTCTCTGTGACGGAGCAGGTGAGGGAGAAACCATGGCTCGTTATTAACCCTCCCTTCCGCGTTGTACTGTTTGCAGCCCCACAAATCAGTGCCATTGGGGACTTCTCACTATGAGTGAGTGTTTCACTTGGATTCACTTAATCTGGTACTGTTGGTATAAGATATTAGCAGCTGGCCTGGTGGCAGTAAATGAATGGACGCATGCGTTGCTGAGATGTTTCTTGCAGGATTACTGTGTACTGGTAAATCCTGAAAACCATACAGGCTGCATATAAAAATCCCATTTTAACTTGCTGAAGGCACGAATCTCCAGTTTCTTGTTCTGTCTTTCTCATTAGCTCTCCAAGCTTCTGTCTGTCTCTGGTAAATGTCATTTGATGAAAGTTCCAAGTCGCTGTTTAGAATTTGCTGCACAAGCCTGATTCTACCCCTTCTGCTCCTTCCCACTTCCAGTGTTTGAGACGGAGCTACAGAGCATATACCATTCCCCAGCACTGCCTGTCCGTGCAGAGAAATGGTTTAATGCATCTACCAATGGAGACAACCCTGTCCCAGGGGAAGGAACAAATAGCACCATCCCAGGAACAGGGAGAAAGAACGAGAAGAAGATGTTCATTGTTACTTTCATTGCCCCAAGCAAAGGGGAAGAGTATTTTTATCTAATAAATCTGTTCAGAGATGTCAATACACACCGCTGGAGCAGATAGAACTTGAAATCTGGTCTCTTAAATCTGAAGTAGGGACCATATCACTGTCGGAGTGACCCCTGATTTATTGTGAAGTAGGACTTCTCTAAACTGGGTCATTGGTACCGTGGTCTGATTCTCGCTTCAAGTGAATGGCGAGGGGACGAGAAGTTGCAGGTTTGAATTCTGCAGGAGCTGTTGTTGCCTTTGACACGTGTTTTTTTTTAGTCTTCGGGAGACAATGAAGCTGGTTCTTTATGAAATCCATTTCAGTCTAAGGTCCTAAAGGGTGTTTGTTGTGAATATATCACATGCATCCACTTCACCTGATGAACGAACCATGCTCTGTAACGTTGAGATTTCAGATAAACCTGTTGGACCTGATGTCGTGTGACTTACGATTTTATATCACACCCAGAGGAAGAGGAGTGGGCCAGTCAAGGCACCGTTCCCTTCTTTAAGATGCTGGGACAGTGACTCTGATGTTTTCCCTGTCATTACTTGAGGTGAGACATTGAAATGATCAGAATTCAAAGAGTTCAATAATTCAAATAGAATCTCAGCTCTGTCAAAATCACATACTTGGGAACGGATAGAAATTGCAAAGGCTCCATGAGAGATAGCCCCAGTTTCAGGAGATCTGGTTCCTGGTGACACAAATGTCTCAGCAGTAGGGGGTGGGAGGGGTGCGTGGGGGAGTGGGGCGGGGGTGGTGTTGTGGGGAGCGGGGAGGGGGTGTGGGGGGCGGTGGGGTCAGACTGTTTCCGTGTCTTCACAACAAAATAAAACTGGCAAAGGACCGTTGCTATTTCTGTCAAATCACAAACTCAATCTGAAATCTCATTGCCTATCCATAATTAACCTACGATGGAGGTGATAGGCCAATTTCTTGAACTTCTTGGCACGGAAATACAACTATTATGCCATTAGGGAGGGAATTCCAGGATTTAGACCCAGCGACACTGAAGGTGTCTTTCTAACTCAAAATTGTGCGATGCCTAGAGGGTGACATGCGGACAGTCTCATATCTCAGCTCACAGTAACGGTTCTCATTGCCTGGAGAAGTCACTTGCGATCCACGTCAAGCGACCTTTTGTCAGAGAAACTAGTATCGGGAGGGAGAGAGGACGCCTAGCACATGGAGAGTGTGTAATCCTGAGGCGTATGTCACTGGTGGGATCTGTCTATCTGTCTCCCTGTGTGGTTAAAAATGAGGATGTCTTCCTCAAGGGTGTTGTAAAGCAGTTTTACAATCTCAAACCTCTGTCCCGTTTGCTCATTACAAGGATTATCTCATTGAAGTTTGTCCCTGAAACTTCAGAACACACAAGGGCCTGGGCCAAAATGCTGGAAACTAGGACTAGAATAGATGGATATCTGATGAGCTGCATTGACACGATGGGCCGAATTGTCCTTCACCACGCTGTAAAAACTTGAGGACAGGGAGAAACTGATAGAGAGATAAATTGATCAAGGACAAAAAAGGCAAAAGCAGTGTAATTGAGAAAAGATCCAAGCACCTTCTCTTTTTGTCTAGTGGTTCGGATTTGGTTCTCTCAATGCCATGCTCTGTGATTCGCAGTCAGGGAATTGGAGGTTTTCTCTGCTAATTTATCGTGATGACAGCAATTCCAAATTATTTTAAGAAGCAGGAAAGGAGCTGCGTGGTAACCTCCTTTGTCCCAAATGATAAAAACCGTAAGAACTGCAGAAGCTGTAAATCAAGAATAAAAACAGAAGTTGCTGGAAAAGCTAAGCAGGCCTGGCAGCATTTGTGAAGAAAAAAAAAGAGTTGACGTTTCGGGTCCGGTGACCTTCCAGTTCCAAGGAAGGATCACCGGACCCGAAACGTTAAGTCTGATTTTTTTCTTCATTGATGCTGCCAGACCCTGCTGAGCTTTTCCAGAAACTTCTGTTTTTGTTCCAAACGATATTCAAGGTAACATATAACTAATAACTGTGGATGCGGGAGTTCTAAGATAAAACCAGGAATTGACGGAGATACCCAGCTGGCCTGACAGCATCTGAGGAGAGAAAAAGAGTCACCGCTTCAGATCCACTAACCTTTCGTCAGAACTAGGTTAGCTGTGCAATTCTACATTATAATGCCGGGGAAATTATTACTTTTATGTTGAATCGGCGTATTTATCAAAATATCTCATTAGTTTCCAACCGTTGACTTCACAACTTTAAAAGAACGTTATCGGCTCTCATGCTGCTCCCGTCGCCCTGAGGTGGTGAAAGGCTCGGCATAAAAGCCTGCTTTTTTTCGTTCCCTTTCAGTCAGTTAGCGGCCATGTCGAATGAAGTATTGGTCCTTTCAGTGTCTACCTCAAAATGTTTCTCTATTTGTCTGTCTTTGTGTATCCAACTCACACCTTTCACATTTTCCGACTCTAAGTCTGTCCATATCCCTGATTTCCCATTTCTGCTCTATGAAAAGTATAAAAGTTGGAAAGTGTTTGAGAGTGGCGATGCTGAGAGTCTTTTTCCCTCTGACTGTAGACTCTAGAAGTGGACTAATATTCTTCGGATAATGTGTCTGTCACTTAGGCCTGAGGTAAGGAGACTTTTTTTCCCTCAAAATATATTGAGGTGTTAGAGTTCGAAATAGAATTCCTAATCCACCTAAAAAAAAAGACAATGCAACCTGAATTATACGATTACAATGATGTCTTTACGAGCGGTGTGAAGTGAATGAACGGTGACAGCAGAGAATGAGAGTGATCAGCGCTATCACCACAACATTACTCAGTCAGGGCACTGTTTGTCCTGCCTCACGCTGTTCTTCCTACTAAACTCCAGGAAGACTTTCTCAGTTCTCAGACTTTCTCTTCTCTCCCTCTTTCTCTTTCCCTCCCCCTCTCGCTCTTTATTTTTGTTTTTCCTCTGCTTGTAAACATAATTCAAACTGTTTCAATTCCGTTTCATTCTCTACCTCCAGTTGTATGATTTGCATTTTTTTCTAGCTCCCCTGCACTTTCCTGTTTCTCTTTTATACCTAAATGCTTGACTAACTCCTCTACAATTTCAGCTTTCCACTTGTCCTTGAATAAACCGAATTCTGGCCTGTTTGCTGATTCTAAAAGTGTATTATTCTAAACTTTATTGGCATATTTGGGAAGCACTTTCAAATCCCAGAATCTCTTTAGCAACTTTAAGAGCCACGTCCCTCGCTTTTGATTTAACAAACGACAAGTAATTGAAATTAGACAGATTTGTCTCGCCTAAGTTAGATTTAAAGACCTAGGATACTAATCACCAAGCCTGTTTAAATCTGTCTAAATCTGTCCAAAATTATGTCACAAAGTGGACTTAATTCGTGGACTTATATCTGCCCAAATGCATTCAGATCCTATACACGAGCCAAGCAGATCTAGGACTTGAGCCGCCAAACTGTTGCAGAGAAGGGGCGTTTCAATGAAAGAAAATTCACGGTATTCACAAGTAACCAGTAACAATTTATTTATTTAACCATAGCCATGAACAAATTAACACAATTACTAACAAACTTACGAATTGCCTCTTAACTACTAACTATTCCCTAACTGAACTAAATTCTACTGGTATGCTTTCCCAATAAACAAGTCCAACATATATAACCGCAAGTAATAAGAAAATAAATTCAAACTTAGCCTCTCAAAAAGTCTACCAGCCTTTCTTATGCAGTTCTTAAGTCAGAAACACCACTGTTCCACTGACCCAGCTGTCAAGGAGGTTATCACTTTGAAGTCAGAGATAAAAGGTACTGCAGATGCTGGAGAATCTGAGATAACAAGGTGTGGATCTGGATGAACACAGCAGGCCAAGCAGCATCATAGGAGCAGGAAAGCTTGACGTTTCGGGCCTAGA
>JAHRHZ010000102.1:1135937-1195470 GCA_024137785.1 Ginglymostoma cirratum
TCTAGGCCCGAAACGTCAAGCTTTCCTGCTCCTATGATGCTGCTTGGCCTGCTGTGTTCATCCAGATCCACACCTTGTTATATCACTTTGAAGACTTCAATGAGGACTCTTATCTCGAAGTGCCGTGCTAATTTTATGGATAGATGCTGCTTTCTTAGAGTGCTTAGCGATTTCTTGTGAGAACTGGATGCTTATTTCTCAGTGGTGCTTTGCTTCTATCCAAATTTTCAAATAACACTCTACTTATATACTTAAATGATATTTCAATTTCCTCGTGATAACATTGGTCTGTGGTTGTAAGAACAATCAATTCTAAATTTATCTCGCTTTCAATCGCTAGGTCCTTGTTTTAAATTCATTGGCTGATTCCAGTTAGTTGCCAGAACATCAAAATAAGCCTAAGCTTTCCGATCACAAGGACAAAGATACATTTTTCAATTTCAGAACATCATCTTCAGCTACATACAGATATTTTGTTTTTCTGTATAATTCTCTGAGCTTAGATAAGCACTTTACCTGTTAAAGGAACCACACACTCTTCTCCCTTGTATTTTCCAAACAAATTCTAGCTTCCTGCCTTCCACTTCACAATTACTTTCAACAACTTTGTAACACCTTCCCTCAAAAGAAACAAAATATCATTATGAAAGGATGGCTTGAATTTTTTAAAAAAAATATTAATACTATTATCATAAGATACATAGGTCGGTAATCTAAAGTTACACCTTTCATCCTAACTCTACATATATATATAATATTGGGCCATACCAGTTCTATCTTAACTCCACATTTTCTTTTAATTCCATGGTAACTCATCTGCAATAACATTTTTACGACCAGTAACATGTACAATCTATAAATTAAAAGCCTGTAATAAAGAACTCCAACGAAATAGTGTCATATTCTTGTCCTTAAGCCTTTTCAAATGTGAGAGGGTTGTGATCCGCAGATACAACCGTTGCCAAAGCATTGTTTGTAACATAAACATTAAAATGTTGTAAGGCCAGTACCAAACTCATTAACTCGTTTTCAATGGTAGAATATTTTCTCTGGTGGATATTGCGTTTCTTTGTAAAATATCCAATTGGTCTTTCAATTCTGCCATTATCCTCCTGCATCAACGCATCTCCAACCATTACGTTGTTGGTGTCAATCGCGGGTTTAAAGGGTGTTGAGAAAGTTGACGTAGCTAAAACTGGAATGGTGGTTAATACGGCTTTTAAGTTCTCAAATGCCTCTTGGCACTTTTCTGTCCACTGAAATTTCGCGTTATCCTTTCACAAATCCATCAGCGGTGCCAGCCTGCTATTAATGTTTGGTATGAACTTCCGGTAGAAACTGGTCAGGATCAAAAATTGAAGCAACTCTATCTTTGAAGATGATCTTAGAAATTCATCAATGGCCTTCGTTTTCACATTCGTCAGTCTCATCCTTCCATGTCTGATGTTGTGTCCCAAGACCGTCACTTCTGCCTTCGTGAGTGCAGTTTTTGCTAAATTTATAACCAGTTTTGCCTCCGGTAGTCTTTCAAAGAGCTCTGCCAAATGTACCATTTGATATTTCCATGAATGGCTAAAGATCACAACGTCATCTTTTTGGGCAGGGACAATTAGTCAACCCTGGCATAACTCTATTCATATAACTTTGAGATGTGGCTGATGCATTCTTCATACCAAAAGGCATTACTGTTAATTGGGGTTACAAGTGCAGAACCTTCTCTCACCATCTCTGACAAATGTAATTGCTAGTAACTATGAAGTAAGTCCAACTTTGTGATGTAAGTGGTTTGTCGAACTTTTTCCACATAGTCACAGCCTTGGAACGGGGTTGAGTCCAATTTAGTTCCAGCGTTGACCTTCCAATAATCCACGCAGAATCGCTGAGTGCGATGAAGTTTGGGAACCAATATGATCACTGGAGTCCGTTTGCTTTGGCTTGGCTAAATGAGGTCTACTTGCAACACCACTTCCACTTCCTTCTGTACCTGTGTGGCTTTGAGAGGATGAAGCCTATAAGGGTGTTGTGTTATCGAAAAAGCATTCCCTACTTGATCTTCATGGAGGATAACATTCTTCCTCCCTATTCTATTTCTACATATGTCCTCATATTGCTGCAATAAACCTTTCAATTCAGTTCCCCTGTTCCTGAGACAGATAGCTCACTGTCCTATTCCATTTTTAAGGAGTCCTTTATCGTTTAATTTAAATTGAGAAACATCAAAATCAGATGATTTGGATTTTAATGTGCCTCGCTCTGAGTGACAGTGACTGAAACCGTTTTATCATTTCCCTTTCCAAAGGCATTGGTTTTATTCCTCCCTGTGGCTTTCCTACCATCTGACATGTATGAAAGTTACGGCAAAACTCAACCACATCTTTATATAATCCAGGGCAAGAGAATTGTATTTACATTTTAGCCTCAGTCTTCCTCATTCCTAAATGACCTCCTATCAGTAATTTGTGGGCTACCCGCAATACTCCCTGTCTGTATGCTACCAGCAATCCAATCTGGTGCACTTCCACCCATGTCTCCACCGCAATAACCCGTCGTGGGCTCCACTTTAGCCTTCGGATTCCAACCTTAAGGCAATAACTTTTGGGAATGCATTTTGATTTTATTTCCGAGTAGGTTCCGAGTAGGTCTTTTATTGTCTCATATTTTTGTTGTAACTCCAGTAATCATCAGAACTAAACACGTCTGCCTGACCCTCGACCTGTTCAGACTTTTCCTTTACCATTTCATCAAACAGGGTGTCTGCTATCTAGACCTTCGTCTTCCTTTTTAGTTTTTCCTTCTTGCTATTACTTATGACTGTGGGATCTTGTTACCACACATTCGGGAAAAATTCCAGGGTATTTTTTTTCTTTTAACTCCTCTGTTCCCTGGTTTTCCTTTGGCTTCTCCACGAGAAGCGTGACTCCCGCCTTTGATCCTGCTCGGTCGTTTCCAATACGAACTGTATTCCTGGAATTTTTTTTCTCTAATTCAACAGCACTTGCCTGTTTCTCTGATATGCCTAAGTGCTTGACCGACTCCATTACAATTTCAGCCTTCCTTTTATTCCTAGTTAAACCCAATTTTAGCCTGTATGCTAATACTAAAAATGTATCCTTCCTTTGTCTTTTTAAACTTTCTTGGCAAATTTGGGAAGCATCTTCAAACCCCAGAAACTCTTCATCAATGTTAAGAACCATTTCCCTCACATTTAATTCTACCCCCCACATGTAAACAAAATTAAACAGATTTTTCTCACCTAAGTTCTATTTAATGATCTAGCACACAAATCCCACATTCTGGTTAAATCCGTCCAAATATGTTCATATCCATTCAGATCCATACATGAACTGGCCAGATCCCGGACTCAAGCTCCCAATCTGCCAGAGAGGGGAAAAAGACATCCCTCTGATATTTAACCAAAACAGAAGCCGCAGTCCGTTACGGCGGGAGTAGAGATTCCCCTTTAATAATTAAACCCGTGTCACCTACAAAAGCTCACCCCCACTTCCATAATGTATTAAAAAGAACGATTAAATGAAATGAAATGCCTGATATCAACCCTATAAGTAGCAAGTAATAATTTATTTATTTAACCCTATCAGCGAACAAAGAAACAGAGTTATTAACAATCCAAACAATATGTCCTTCACCTCCCATCCCATCCTCTCCTCCCCGCCACCCAACTTGTTCCTAATCCCTAACTGAATTTAATTCTACTGGTATGCTGTTTCAATAAACTGAATTGAAAAATAAGTAAAGTAAAACTTTGCCTCTCAAAGTTCACACAGACAGTGTCTCCCCGAATTCTCTGCCTTCTGCACTGTCTCTCCAGGCTTTTTTCTATTGATCTCGAGTCACAAACACCTTTCTTCTGCTGATTCTGCTGTCAGGGATGTTTTCTCTGTAATTTTCTGTGAGGACTTAGGCTAGAAATGCCATGATACCTTTTTCAGATAGATGGTTCTGTCTGAAGAGAGTTTAGAAATTTATGAAAGAGCTTAGCAATTTCTTGCGAGTGCTCAGGGCTTATGTCTCAGATTGCAGGCTTGTTCTGCCCTCAGATGATAGTTGGCTCTCAGTTCAATTTTCAAAAACCTTCTGCTTCTATACTTTGGATGACATATCACTTTTCTTACAACAACATTCGTCCGAGGTTAACAAAACCGTCAGATTTAAATTCAACTGATATTCAGTCACTGAGGCCTAGGCTTAAATTAATTGGCTGATTCAAGCTAGTTACCCAAACGTTCAAACAAGCGTAAGGTTTCCTATCATATCACCAGTTGATACATGTTTCCATTTCAGAACTGTCTGTAATCACAGCTGCATGCAGACACATTTATCTGTATAAATTTCTAAGCTTAGAAAAACACTTCACCTCTTAAAGGAACCACGCATTTTTCTTCCTTTTATTTGTAACAAACAAATTCTAGCTTTCCGCCTTCCATTTCATGAGTACTCTTCAGAACTTCGTAACACTGGCTAAGACCAACAATTCTTCTCCCCCAAGAGTGTGTGTGTATAAATGAACGACAAGAAGACAGAATGGTTTATTATAAGTCTCTCGGTCTCTCTGTCTCTTTCCAGCTCTTGTTTGAGTATTCCTCACGGCACAATGATTTGATTCTCTCTGTATCTGCATCATCCCGACTTTCAGCTCCCATATCAGATCTCCTTTGGGTGGGGTCAGGTGAGTTTGGCAAGACTGAGAAATGAAAATTGATTTAATTTTTAAAAAGGCAGCACCAAATGCACAGTAAACTCCCACCGCTGGCTGCTTTCCACAGTCTGACACTTTATCCCTCAGCACAGCAATATCCCACTGCTGGCTTGGATTTCCACAATTTTCCACTACCCCCAACCCTCCCAGCACAATGGGATCCCACTCCTGATTTAAACTTCCACAACCAGACATTTCCAATCCCTCCCCGCCCCCAGCATCGCCTCTGTTATTAAACCCAAAGAATGGGGAACAGGAATGTGTCTCAAACTTCCTCAGAACTGCCCTGGTGTTTCTGTTTGAAGGGAAGGACAGAAGAGGTATTTATTCCAGAGGCTGGGATTTATCCCTATTCCCAGGGCCTGTGTGTCTCTGTCTGCCTGTGTCCAAGCTTCAGTCTTTCAAAAATCCCCCAAGAAGCGAGAAGGAGAGAGACAGAAATTGATTGAATCAAAGTCAAGATGGTTTGAAACGAAAATAAACTGAAACAAGTGAGATCCCACCACTGACTGACTTCCAAAATCTCCCCCAATTATATCGGCATTTTCCCCTGTTTTGAAACCCAGAGAATAGGAAGAGATTTCAACCGGGGTCAAGGGGCAAATGTTTTCTGACTGCCCCCAGGGTTTAGTTTCTGAGAGGTTGGGCAATGAGTTAGTGGTGGAGAGACACTCTCCAGAGTCTGTATCTCTCCCTCCCTTAAAGGGAGGTGATGTATGGTGGTCTTCTTGAAGCAGGTGGGGACTTCGGCTTGTAGGAGGGAGAGGTTGAAGCTGTTGGTGAATACTTTGCACCAGTTGGTATGCACAGGATCTGAGTGCTCGGCCCGGGACACAGTCAGAGCCCAGTGCTTTCCTTGGGTTGACCCCCAGGAAGACCGATATGACGTCTGCAGCGTGACAGCGGGCACGGGCACATCCAGGGCTGTTGGGGAAGGCATCAGTTAGTGACAGTCACAAAGTCATTCCTTATTGACATTCCTCCCCACCCACAAATCCCACAGTCATCATCAATACATGGGAATGTTGATTGGTCTGAGCACCACAGTTTGTGTCGAGACAGAGTGCCATCAATAGACCAGGACCATGCTCTATCATAGATAAAAGGTACTGCAGATGCTGGAGAATCCGAGATAACAAGCTTGGGGCTGGATGAACACAGCATGTCAAGCAGCATCATAGGAGCAGGAAAACACGATGTTTCGGGGCCTAAACCCTTCATCAGAAATTTCTGATGAAGGATTTAGGCCCGAAACGTCAAGTTTTCCTGCTCCTATGATGCTGCTTGACCTGCTGTGTTCATCCAGCCCCATGCTTGTTATCCCATGCTCCATCATGTTCTGCATCGCCATCATGGGGTAAATTCGCAGAAAAACGGGGTCAGGATGTGCTCCTACTGAGGGCCACTGGTGCAGGGAGTGTATATTTTGCAGATGTGATTCCAGGCAAGCCACTGCTTTAACCTGAATGGCGTCAAGCACCCTGAGTGTTGCGCCTTGTGGATAGTGGACAGTCCTTAGGGGCTCAGGATGTGCTATATACATTAACAATCTGAGTGAAGCACGTGAGGGCATTGTTGCTATATTTGCAGATGATACAATGATAGTTGGGCGGACAGGTGATGTTGAAGAAGTCGGGATGTCGCAGAAAGATTTGGACAGGCCAGGACAGTGAGCAAACAAGTGGCAGATAGAACACAATGTGGGAACGTGTGAGATTATGCACTTTGGTAGGCTGAGTAAAGGCATACTCTATATTCTGAAAGGCTTCATGAAATCAAAGGGATGTTGGAGTCCTTGTCCTCTCTTATGGTTAATGTGCAGATTCAGTTGTTAGTGAGAAAAGTAAATGCAATGAAAGCATTCTTTTCAAGAGGGCGAGAATGCAAGAGCAGAGAAGAACTGCAGAGGCTTTATAAAGGCTCTGGTCAGACTGCATTTGGAATATTGTGAGCTGTTTTGAGCACTACATCTAGGGAAGGTTGTGCTGATATTGGATGAGGTTCAGAATGATCCTGGGGATTACACCTTGTCATATGAGGAGCAGTTGAGGACTCGGTGTCTGCACAGAATGCAGTTTAGAAAGATAAGGGGAGGGTCTGATTGAAACTGACAGAATACTGCGAATAGAGAAGCTTGGACAAGGTGAGAACGTAGAAGATGTTTCCACTAGTCAGAGAGTCTATGACGCAAGGACACAGCTTCAGATTGAAGGGGTGGCCCTTTAGAAGTGAGATGAGGAGGAATTTCTTCAGTTAGATGGTAGTGAATCTGTGGAACATTTTGCCGCAGAAGGTTGTGCAGGCCATATTATTTAAGTCAGAGATAAATCGGTTCTTAATTAGCGAACAGTTCACACATTAGGGGAGAAAGCAGGAGAATGGAGATTAGAAACATTTCAGCAATGATCGAATGGTGGAGCTGAATCGATGTCTGAAATATATTGCTTTCTCTCATCTCCTAATGGTCCTTTAATCTATTGTTTATTGCAGAATTGCTCTCTTCTGACCTGGTTTTGTACCCTTGTATTTTTATTTCAATTTGACTTCACTTCTGGTCAATGGTAAGCCCTATGATACAGATAGTGGGAAGATTCAGCGTCAGCCAGTAGTCCAATAATGTGTTGAATACATATTGCCGTCAGTGAGTCTCATCTGCCTGGAGCATATTGTCTCTACTATGATTCTCATTCTCAGTCTTATTTTCAAAGGATCAATCCTGTGATGCCAATGCTGTTGAATTCAACACCGTAGGTGAAATTTTTTCACAGCTCTCAGCAAGAATAAATTATGCCATATTGAAAACCTTTCTAATTATAGGAAAGTCTAAACTGGAGATGTTGAATCTTTTCTTGCATAATGTTCAGAATCAGAAACTTTCTGTTCATGTTCAAATCAGACAACTTGTCACATCAAGATGTTAAACTTGGAACTACTTGCAATGATAAATTCCATTCTGTTTTCATTTCTTGCGCTGCTGTGTTCTTGTTTTATTATTTGTATTATTCTGCAATCGCATTCTTCATTAACTCCTGATTGAAATATTCTCTGGTGAACATCCTCCCCCCTACTCAAATTTCATTCCATCTATTTAAACAGGAATTTCAAGGCAGCTGCACATCAGAGAAGAACAAGAAGAGATAATGGATGATTGTGCACTGTGTCCATCATTTGACCAGCTTTTATCTCCAGCCACCTAAATTTTTTATTGTAGGTCAGAGTACCTCAGAATTATTATAGCACAGTTGAACGCCATTCAGCCCGTAGTGGTCCGTAAGCTATCCAACTGCACAATTTGGAGACGGAGACAGTGTGTGGAGACGGACTTAGAGAGCAACAGACATTAACAGAGAGAAAGAAAGTGAAGGGAGATAAACTGGGAGAGAAGACAAGGGGAGCGACAGACTGAGTGAGAGAGAAAGGGGTGCCAGAAGAGGTGGAAGTTAAATAAATCAGAAGACAGGATGAGGGGAGATAGACAGGGACAGACAAAAGATGGAAATTTTATATAGAAATTCCCATGGTGTACGAACACGTTGCCTGATGCCATACCTTGCGAGCACTATGCTGATATTGGTGTTCTTCCGAGATCATTTATCTCCAATAATATCACAAAGCTGAATTGCTAACAGCAAAACAGAATCCAAACAGTCGAATAGAGTTGCTGAAGGAACAAGGTTGATTTATTTAAATAGACTGGGCCAACAGCAACTAGAACCGATAACATACACACTGTGTGAGAGACTGAGGCAGAGAATCTCAGTGAGGAGGAGCACTGACTGAGGGGAAAACAGAATCAGATAGATAAATTTTGCACGCCACTACCAAGATTTTTGAATCCACATTTCAATTCATATAGCTCAATATCATGAGTGCATTATAATAATCTTATTTCTTTGTACTTTCATATTTTGGTATGTACAGAAAGTCATTTTGTCCTGCAGCTTATTTTGAAAAAGTACATTGTATTGATAATGTTTCTCCTCATTCCTAATTGTAGATGTATCATTGAGTCTGCTCTTTCTATGAGTTATAAAGAGTAATATTCCAAGACTGATGACTGGGAAAGATCACTGTCTCTCCTTCCAGTCTCAACAGCTGCGTCCTCCAATTCTCTGTATTCTGTATCTTCTCCAATTTCACGATCATTGTGGGTCAACACACAGCAGGAGGAATGCAGAGGTTCAAGAAAGCAGCTCACCACCACCTTCTTAAGGGCAACTGGGGATGGGCAAGAAATGTTGGCCAGCCAGCGACATTCACATCCCACAAATAAATAGTAAAAATATCACACTTTGATGAAGTATCATTTATTGGGTTTCAAGTACAGTCCATTGACATCGATAACATAAATGGCACAACCCTCATCTTCCATCTCAGATCCTGGAATAACAATTTGAACTGTGTTTGTTAGGTGCAATTCTCTGTTAACATATCCATACCACTTGTCTGTTGTCTTAGGCACATTTTGCCCTCGGATTATGGACTATAAATGTTCTTTCAATGCTTTACTGATAGTGTCATGACTAATGAGTAGTTACAGTAAGTGTGTTTCCATTTATGAACAGTTTATGCATGTTTATGTTCTGACAATCCTTTGGCATTACTCCCATATCCAACGCAGATTGAATGATTGCGTACAATCCGTCTACCATCTCGAACATTCATTCCTTCAGGCATCCTCATATGTCCCATTCAAAATGTGTAAAAAGTTAAACATTATTTTGAATCTTAATAAACCATTACTGAATAGAAAGGCGTTAATTGAAGCTGTTTGTTCAGTGTTAGCGATTAATATCAACCTCTGTGGATCCTATACGTGTCACTGGAGAGTTTGCCTCTTTTATGAATAAGGGACTCCCTTCAACGTGGTATCACATAGTATGAGCGGGACCATCACCTACGGCACTGACAGGGTTCAGCGGCTCCAGAGAGAGGGAGAGGAGATTTCAGAATCTGAGAACAATAGACTGGAATATTCCAACAATGGTCAGGAGTTTATCCTCGGGTCTTAACGGGCTTTCTCAGCCTTGGATGTCATTAGCATTGCGGATTTATGATGTACTGATGGTTATTCAGGTGGTTACTATCCCATCCTCGCTATATTTGGTGTTGCTGGTAAGTCTCTGTGCCTATTAAACCGGGTTGAACTGACTTGCGGCTCATGATATGCTCATTTTGGAAAGGTGGAAGTCACTGTTTTCAGTTCCAATCCAAAATTACGTTTCTTACATCTTATAACTAGCAGATTACTCTGTAAAGGTTACTCACCAATATGGGAGGAGGAACCAGACTGTTCTCAAACTCCATGATCTTTTTCAGCACAGATTTACGTCTCTATATCATCCCCACTCACCAATCTTTGCCATTACCACCATCATGATATCCCAGTCTCCTCCTCATCTTCACTGAAACTTCTGAATAAACCATCATTTGTGCCTTTGTTAAATCCGAATACAACTTTCAAGTCCCTTCTAACTACGCTACTGTCACAAAATAATTACACCTGAGATGTTAAACTTGTTCTGTCCACAGAATCTGTCAGACAGGAAACAATGCCTTGTGCTCAAGTCATTGACTCATAATCTAGAGGCACAGAATAATAACCTGCTGATATCTAATAAAGGAAATTGGTGACATTTAAATGAAACCGTCATCCTTGTTATTAAAAAGAAAGCCCATCTGCTTGCCTCATATCCTTTAGAGAAGGCAATGTGTCATCTTTCCCTGGTCAGTTCTCCATCTGACTGCAAACCTACAGCAATGTGTTTTGCTCATTTTTGTTCTATGGAACAGCTGAACAAGCCACTCAGTTTAAAGTAGGCATAACATGCTGGCCTGACCTGGGCTGCACACATCCCATGAAAGACGCATGAAAGTAAAGATAGTTCCCTTCCTCTGCCTGTTTACCATATTCCTACAACTCATTTCCATTTAGGTATGTGGCAATGCCCTATTTCAAGTGCATTGTCTCTCATTGAGTCTTTCCGTGAGAGTGATATTCATCTCCGTAGGCACCTCTGTTGCTGGTTTTATTGAAGCTGATATATAGATGCAAGAAACTTTTCAATTCTGCGTCAGTCGCAGTACATCAAGAAGGAATGGCTTTTTCCGCCACAGGAAGTAAACAGACGGTTCAGTTTTAGCAAAGATCTATAGCTCGCCTTATGGTTGAGGTTGTTGACTTGCTCGCCAACCTAGTTTGTTTTTTGTTCAGACCTGTCGTCACCATGCTTGGTAGCGTAGCAGGCTCGAAGGGCCGGACGGCCTACTCCTGCTCCTAGTTCTTATGTTCTAACATCATCAGTGGAGTGTCCAATGAAACGGTGTTATTCTAGTCCGCTTGGAATTTATACTGTCTGGTCCATTATGCTAAGAGCTGTCATTTCTGGTTTTCATCTGTATGGGTTTGTCTATGGGGTCCAACTCTATGTGTTTGTTGATTGAAGTATGGTTAGAAAACCATACCTCTACGAATTCCCGTGTGTGTCTATATTTGGCTTGGGCTACTATGGTTACTTTGACCCAGTTAAACTGATGGCCTTCATTGTCTGAATGTACAGATATTAAGGAAAACATCGTGCTGTTTTGCTGCTAGCTGATATTTATGTATTCTGATGGCTAGTTTCCTTCCTGTCTGTCCGATGTAATGTTTGTGGCAGACATTGGATGTTATTTTATAATCCACGTTTGTTCTGCATGTTGTGGGAATGGGGTCTTTCATCCTTGTAAGAGTTTGTCATCGAGTGACTTTGGGTTTGTGGGCTACCATGATTCGCAGTGGTCTTCAGAGAACTGTTGTCAATTATGAAATGTTCTTGATATAGGACAGTGTGGCCAATCGGTTAGGTCGTACTGTGTCCTCCTGTTGCTGTCGGTTTAGTAGATGGCTAATTAAGGGTTAGGAACCATTGTGATCAACTCTGGGAGTGTTATTGAGGCAGTATTTTGGGAATTTCGGACAGATTTTCTCTCTTTTATAAGGAATGATAGCCTTGACAAAGAGACAGTGCAAAGGAGCTTCACTGGACAAATCCCTGGGATGATGGTACCATGAGGAGTGAGTGAAGGTTAATCTGTAGCACTGTGAGAAAATAAGAGGTGATTGCAATGAAACTTGAGGGTTGTGGACTATCATTATGTTCTAAACAGACACTGATAAAGTGATAAATTCTATGGCTTACTTTTTTGTTTGCTCAGGATGCATGATTCTAGATAGTTTAATTGCCTCTGAGGATATTTCTCCCATCCCACCCCCACTCCCCAAGTCGATTGAGAGAGACCGAGAGAAAGACAGAGAGAGAGAGGGAGAGAGAGATCAAGGCTTTGAATAAAGTCTCGCCACATTAATGTGCAGGTGGTGTATAATCCTGCTGTGAATGCCATTATTACCCGCAATCGCGGCAACAGCACAATACTTTCGTTCTAAAACAGTTAACTATTCCCACCAGTTTCTGACCTCCATGGAGAACAAGGATCTGTTTTCTTGGCTATGTAAGATGCCTCCTTGGGACTTGGCAAAAAACATTGGGCCCAAGCTATGCCTGCCTCTTTGTAGGTTACGTGGAACAATCCTTTTTCCGTACCAACACTGGCCCTAAACCCCACTTCTGCCTCCGTTACATTGATGACTGTATCAGCGCCGCCTCGTGCTCCCACGAGGAGCTCGAACAGTTTATCCACTTCACCAACACCTTCCACCCCAACCTGAAGTTCACCTGGACCATCTCCAATACTTCTCTCTCCTTCCTGGACCTCTCTTTCTCCATCTCGGGTAACCACCTAGAAACCGATGTCCATTTCAAGCCCACTGACTCCCACAGCTACCTAGAAGACTCCTCCTCCCACCCACCTTACTGCAAAATTGCCACCCCCTATTCCCAATTCCTTCGCCGCCGCCGCATCTGCTCCCAGGATGAGACATTCCACTTCCATACATCTCAGATGTCCTCATTCTTCAAGGACCGCAACTTCCCCCGACAGTGGTCGAGAACGCCCTCGACCGGGTCTCCCGCATTTCCCGTAACACATCCCTCACGCCCCGTTCACGCAATAATAAGCAAAAAAGAATCCCCCTCGTCCTCACATACCACCTCACCAACCTCCGGATCCAACGCATCATCCTCCGACACTTCCGCCATCTGCAATATGACACCACCATCAAAGACATTTTTCCCTCCCCACCCTTATCTGCTTTCCGGAGGGACCACTCCCTCCGCGACTCCCTTCTCCGCTCCACACTCCCCTCCAGCCCCACCACACCCGGCACTTTTCCCTGCAACCGCAGGAAGTGCTACACCTGCACCCATACCTCCTCCCTCACCCCAATCCTAGGCTCCAAGAAGACTTTCCACATCAGGCAGATGTTCACCTGCACATCTGCCAATGTGGTATACTGCATGCGCTGTACCCGTTGTGGCTTCCCTTACATCGGGGAAACCAAGCGGAGGCTTGGGGACCGCCTTGCAGAACACTTGCGCTCAGTTCGCAACAAACAACTGCACCTGCAAGTTGCGAACCATTTCAACTCCCCCTCCCATTCCTCAGATGCCATGTTCATCCTGGGCCTCCTGCAATGCCACAGTAATGCCACCCGAAGGCTGCAGGAACAGCAAATCATATTCAGCCTGGGAACCCTGCATCCCAATGGTATCAATGTGGATTTCACAAGCTTCAAAATCTCCCCTCCCCCAACCGCATCCCAAAACCAGCCCAGCTCATCTCCACCTCCCTAACCTGTCCTTCCTCTCACCTATCCCCTCCTCCCACCTCAAGCCCCACCCCAATCTCGTATCTACTAACCTCATCCCACCCCCTTGACCTGTCCGTCCTCCCTGGACTGACCTATCTCCTCGATACCCGCCCCCACCCTCCACCTACACTCACCTTTACTGGCTCCATCCCCGCCTCTTCGACTTGTCTGCCTCCTCTCCACCTATCTTCTCCTCTATCCATCTTCTATCCGCCTCCCCCTCTCTCCCTATTTATTTCAGAACCCTCTCCCCCTCCCCCATTTCTGATGAAGGGTCTAGGCCCGAAACGTCAGGCTATCCTGCTCCTATGATGCTGCTTGGCCTGCTGCGTTCATCCAGCTCCGCACCTTGTTATCTGGCATCCCTCCTCACTGCCAGTAAACCACATTAAAGTTACACATGTTCCACAGGCAATGGAACCACGAGCAACATCATGGAGCAATCTATCTGTGCAGTCTCTGCTTCATTGGTGCATCAATGACATCCTCGTTTTCCTGGATAAGTGTCTCGAGGACCTGAATGACTTCTGCCTAGTACTATGCAACAGGTTCCAGGGCCTGATTGGGCTCGGCCTATTCCTGTTTAACAACTCAATGTGCTGGCCAGACTCCTTCTCTTCCTGTGTAACACTTGTGTTCACTTCTTTTGTTCATGTTAACAGTGTATGGTGTGTGTGCATGGCGCGTATTCTTCTCACAGATTGTGGTGAATGTAAAGAGTTACCTAGTGTAGAGAGTTAGGGGAGCGAGATCACGGAAAGTATTTAAAGACGAGATTGACTGATTTTTGACCTGTCACAGAGTTGGGGCATGTGAAGAATTTGATATTAAGGGGTTGTTGATGTCAACAGTAGATCGTCATTATATTATCAAGTGGCAAGGCACGCTTGACTGTCCGAATTACTTCCTGCCTTTTCTTATGTTCACATATTCTGTAAATGGAATGTTAATAGTTGAGATTTTCCTGGCGGTTCTATTATTCAGCATTGTAGACAGAGACAGCAAAGTATATTGTGAACCATCTCTGGTTGAGGTATGGGCCGATATTCACAACGAATCTGGATCTCCCACATGACCAACAAAAGATGCACAAGTTGCAGAGAGGGGCAACTCTATAAAGAGACCAGAGTCCTCTTTCATTCCCAGCCTGGATTTCGCAAGAATACTTTTCAATCCACGCCATCCATGTCTTGGGGGACAGTATGATATCCTGTGTTACTGCGGGCCAGGTATTTGGAGCAAGTGGCTTCCGTCTGCTCCTGTGACGAAGGTTTGAGGGGCTGAATGGAACATTGAAACATAGGACCGAGGGGCAAGAGTGGGTGATTAGACATTTTGTCACTGCTCCAACAGGCACTAAGATCGTGGCTGATCTGATTGTGGTCTCAGCAGCACTCTTCTGTCTGTACACCATTTTCTTTCATTCACTTGTCTGCCAAAGTCTAAAAAACTCAACTTTAAATAAATGCAAGCATCCAGGTACCACAAAAGTCTGGGGAAGAGAACTCCCATTGAGCAGACCTTTGAGAAATTCTCATTCGTGTTTCTAACAATGTTGGAAGGGCACTGATTCCTTTTATTGTTCCACTCCTTCACTGGTTACAACAAAATTTAAACGTAACCTGTTTAGTGATACGGCCAGTGATATAGGTCTTAAACTGGGTCATTTTCTAAAAAAATGTGAGACACATAGGCATCCAGACTCTTACACATACACACAATTCTTAACAGAAAAATGAAAGCTTTCCAGAGTTTCATAACAGTTGAACTCATACCAAATGGAAAAATGATAGTGTCCCTAATGTTATTCCGCCTCTGAAGTTATTGTGCTCATGCAGCAGCTGAAATGGGATTTCCTCCTGGACCACTTGGATTTGGCTGAATACCTTTTACTTCAGGCAGAGCCGAGATTCCAATGAATCGTCCTCAGGAATCCTCCAAGAGTGGTGCAGATGACTCAGCAATTTTCTAGTCTCATACATTGTCGTCTGGAGGAACAAGGTAAGACAGATGGAGCAATCATCTGTGCTTCTCAGGCAGATAACATTTTTCTTCCTCTCTGTTTTCAAACATACAATAATGTAAACTGAACACCAAAGTGGACCATGTGAGATCTCCTTGAACATTCTCTGGAATATATGATGAAGGACTATATGTAGGTGTATCATTCCTGTTGTCATATGCAGTGTCTTTCATCGGCAAAAATGTCCCTTCCTCATATTTTGATGATGTTTATATCCGTCTTTGTAATTGAAAATAATTTTAAACATTATAATGTCTTTATGATATCTGTCGAATTTAAACTCCAGCAGCTGCTATGTCTTAGTCCAGAGGGATAACTACGAGATTTATCACCACTGCGCTGCTATCTCCTCCTGCATTTCTTCATTGTAGAGAATAACCTTCACTGTTCAGATCAACCCAGAGTGACAGAGAACAGGAGAAGACCATTTGGACCATCACGCCAGTGTTAGTTCCTGGTGAGAAAGGGATTGAGTGAAAGGAAAAAGTATCGGCTGGTGCGTGTTTGCAACATTTACAGTGTGTGTGATATTTCCCACAGCCTGATGTCCCAATAATCCCTGCTCCATGTCAAGAAAAGCTGCTGCGGGTGAGGTTGGAGCTCACAGCCTCGGTATTTCACGCGCCTCTATTCCGCCATAGAAGGACCGCGTGCTCACCGATTGCGTCATTGGAGTCACAGAGTAGCTCCGCGCCCTCATGGCCATCCCCATTTCCGGTTGGTCTCGTGGTTAGGGTAATGTGCTTTCTTCACTGTCCCCTGGGTTTACATTCCAGACGGGGAATGACTCCGCATTGCTGCTGTGAGAGTGGTTACAGTGGGCAGGGCTTCTAATGAAAAATAAAACAATTCAACCAGTGTTTGTTGGATAAGACTGACAGTTAATCTTCCAGCTGATGACCTTTCCGTCCGATTGGAATAGTCTGGACTGTCTCAGGTGGGAAACAAGTGCAGGGGGAGGGGCGTGAAATCGCTGGGACTGGCTACAAGGCGTGAGGGAGAAAGCGACTGAAGAAATGATGAGTCAAGTCTAAATGTGGGTGGGAATGTGACGACTTGGTTCATTTTAACACAATTCTCACTCAGCATGAAGCAATCAGAACTGCTGTTTCAATGAAGCATGGTATTTTCTCAGATTTTACTGATTTTATCATTCCTCTAAGATCAGAAACGTAATGGTGTAGATTCGATTCCGATGAGGAAATTTCTCATCCTCCATCTTTCTCCCATGACATCTTGATGATATCACATGTCAACTGCTTTCCACGTGTGAGGAGATGACCGAGTGTTTAAGGCAATGGATGACGAATCCATTGTGCTCTGCCCATGTGGGTTTGAATCTTGCCGTTGTCGGTGTTTTAGGCCATTATCGCTGTTGTCATTCTTCTTTGTACCTCACACATTTGTACAAATTGGACTTGACGCCCAATTCTCATCAGTTTATGTCAGCAGAGATTCTTGAATTGTCGACACGACAGTAACGTCTAAATCAAGACTTACAACCTATCACGTTAAAATTGATAAATTGCAGATTAAACTGGAATAGCAAAAAGGAACACCTTTTCCCCTCCCATCATTTCTTCAATCTGTGGGAGTTAAAGTGCCATTTGTTGCATCCAAGTCACAGCACATTTGTTCTTCATCAACTAATGAAGCTAGTTACTGATCTGTCTGATCAAATACATAGACCTTTTCTACCACTTTATCCAATTCCCTCACAATTTTAAACTTTTCGATCAATGGGGCCATAGACCAAATGATGCAGAAGCAGAAGTAAGCCAGTCGGTTCATGAAGTCTGCTACGCTATTCAATGGTGTCATGGCTGCTCTGATAATCTTCAACTCCATTTTCCTGCCCCACATGAATAACCCTTGATCTCCTTACAGATTAAACGTCTGTCTAGCTCAGCTTGAAAATACTCAACAACTCAGATAGAGAATTCCAGACAATTACTGGGCCCTGAGCAACACAATTCCTCCTCATTTCAGAATTAAGTGGGCATCACCTTGTTCTGAGATTGTGTTCTTTGGCCCTCGACTCTCACACGAAGGCAAACTACCTGTCCACATCTACTCTTTCAAGGTCCCGAAGAATATTAAATGTTTATAAATGTTATTGTGTGGTTATATATCTCCCCATCTCCAGCCTCCTTTGTTGCACGGAGAACAATCCCAGCAGAACCAAACATTCCATTCAATTTTATCCAGTCTTGCGAAAATGCCAGGATATCTCCTCCAGTGTCCATGAATGTTTTAAGGGAGATTGACGACGATTCTGTGAAACAAGAGGTTTAGCATTTATCAGGCAGAGGCAGGGGTCGGGATTTAGGGTCAGAATCAGATTTACTCGAAAATATGGAATAGTGGGGCATTGGGTTTCTCTGGTTCTAGGCCTGGGAACTGGGATTATGTGGTCGTCTGCAGCCGTAGTCAGTTCCTTGTCTGAAGAAACTGTTGGGAAAACCGTTGTAAAACTCAAATGCTCATTGAAAAATACACCCAATATCGCAAACCAGCAAAAAATCATTTCCACATGAAAATGAATGACATTCACTATGTGAATATAATGCAGAAAGTCTTAATTTTAAACTGGAGGAAATAGTAGTATGATGCAAACACTCAGCACTTAGAGCCCACCTCGTTGAATGAGATCTTGGACGGCCTCCGACTTTGAAACCATTGTTTCTACACTATTCGCTGAGATCTTGATTTTTTAAAAAAAATCTATCGAAATCTATCGATGACAGATTTCTGCAAACTTAATACTTAGCATTTACGACTTCCAAGTCTCAGAATTACCCCAAAGATTCTCTACATTGTGTGTTCCCTCATCTCAGTCCGCTGTTTGGCAAGTATTCCTGTTGTGTGCCTGCTGCTGTTCCTGTCACATCCGATAGCACTGCGATTATTTCCTGTTCCCTAAGGACTAATTGTGCGACGCCGTGACCATATAGTGATCCTTATTGTCTGATGCGGCTGCAGTAGCTCTTGCTCGAATCTGACCACGGCATTGACTGTGGTACTCATTTTCCCCGTAACATGTGCAAAAGGAACGCAATGAGGGATCAATTTAAATTCCAGAAAGCATGCTCATGGAGGCGTGTTCAATGCGGATGTTGTGAGAACAAGCATCACCCAGACCCGCTTTTATTAGCATAGGCCAGTGATTCTTGAAGGGTCAGGCTCAGGAAAATGACAAGAGACCGATATTCAGCGCAATAGATGTCATTACAAAATACCAGCTTCTGCATTGTGCAGTTCATTTGCCAGGTTTGTCTCATTTAGCATTTTGAAATTGTCCGCTCTGTAAACAAGTAAGAGTCATTAATATTTGTTGAGTAGAGAGCTGGTACCAGTACTGACTTCTGGGAACAGCAGATTGTACTCTCCTCGAGTCTGAAAAACAATTCCTCACAGATAATGTCACATCCCCACTGTCACCAGGCTCTTCATTCAATCGGCTTCAATTCTTTGTCGAGTTCGATTCAATAGATGATAGATCGTAGTATCATAGAATCCCTACAGTGTGGAAACAGGTCCTTCAGTCCAACAAGTCCACACCGACCCTCAGAGCATGTCACCCAGACCCATTCCCCATAAACCACTTAATCTTGTCATTGAGAAATTTCTTCATTTGTGTTCAGCCCGTGCTACCAGTGTGTCGCAATGGGTGTGACCCAGAAGCCATACCACACTCTGGAAATCATTCCCCATTGCATATCATTTCACAAACAAGAGGGAGAAGTACCTGCTTCTCTGCACAATTTACTTCAGTGAGAGAAACATGAGGTCTTGATATGATCACATGTCACCCACATTGCACATGTGACGAGATAACAAGGTGTGGGGCTGGATGAACACAACGGGCCAGGCAGCATCAAAGGAGAAGGAAATCTTGACGTTTCGGGCCTAGACCCTTCATCAGAAATCACCCTTCTGATGAAGGGTCTAGGCCCGAAACGTCAAGTTTTCCTGCTCCTATGATGCTGCTTGGCCTGCTGTGTTCACCCAAACCCACATCTTGTTATCTCGGATTGTCCAGCATCTGCAGTACCTTTGTATCTATTCCACATGTGACTAGATGGCCGAGAGGTTAAGGCGATGTACTGCTTATCCATTGTGCTCTGCACGCGTGTTTTTAAATCCCACTCTCGTCGATTTTTTGCTGCTGCTGACTTTCGTTATGTCTCATGAGTTTTACATAAAGTGAAGCTGGAATCCAATTCTTGTCAGTTTATCTCGCTGGAGATTCTTGATCAGTCGACTTTATGGTAAAGTCGAAATCAAGAATAGGAACTTGTTGTCTGAAATCTATTCAAATGTAGGTTGAATCGGACAATAAGATGGAACACGATTTTCCCTCCCATTATTCCTCCCAAGTTGTGACCAATGAACATACATTGAATGAAAGAGAAACAGGTAAAAAAAAAGATGAAATATCAGAAGCACAGGTTTAGACAGTGGGATTGTTGATGAGTATTTTAATCTAACACTAAGTTCTGACTAATATTTCAAACAGTCTTTACTCAACCGATGGCGAGACAGACGCTTGGTGAAAGACACGAACACAACAAGCCAAGGGCAACTTGAGGGTGGCTCTTGTCGCAATGGGCAGCGCTGTAAACATTTGCGATTTGAAGGTCTTGTGGGTACCAAAAAACCCCAGAGTTGACTTTCATTTCAGGTTCCAAACGAATCAATGGTGTTCTGTGGAAACTGCTTCATCTGCATGTCCTGTCATCCGGAATTCCAGTCCCTGCTGCTCATCAGCTGCTCATCATCACCAGTTCACGCAAGCTTTCAGAGAATAGTTCGACCAGAGATGACTGCTAATCCGACAAATCTGCATAGTTGACAGGGAAATGCAACATAACATTCCCGTTAGACATTTGATTTGTCACCTTGAATATATTTAGAGATCTTTAAATACAGATTCTCAATATGGGTTGTGAGGATGGGAGAGGAAAAACCATTGAAGTTTTAAATCAGCTATGACGTTCAGGAATGGCGAGTCAGCGGAGCCGAGTTGAATGGCCTCTTCCTGTTCCCATGTTCCCATCTTTCGGTGTTGTTTCAGGCAGAGAATTGTCAACAATAATGTGGAACATAAAACAGTGCAACATAGGTTTGTGCCGAATGCTATTCTGAACTGAACTAATCCCACTTGCCTGCCAACAGTTGTGTATTTCTCTCTTACCTTCCTGTTCACTTGTCTGTCTAAAATACCTCTTGAATGTTGCTATCATGATGATGAGAATGGTGAATCGACAACATTGAATATCAAGTTTCTCACATTTACCCCACCGCTCTCATAACTGGAATGAACAGCTCCTCTTGCAGTTTTAGGTCAGACAGTGGAGGATGCTCACAGGCGCTCTATCAGACAGCACGCTCTTTCACATAGGTTTCCAACTGGGCACATGGAGCAAGTTGCCATGCTGATGTTGGGGCTTCAGTGGTAGATTTCTTAATTGTCAGGCTGGAGTTCTGGCTGTGGTGCTAAACATGATATTCTGATATTCTAAATCCAGTTCTGGCCTCTTCTTAATTTACAATTTTAAATGTGAAATTCAATTTAACTTTGTGTTACAGTCTTATGCATTCACTCTTCATGAAAATCTTGGAACGTGTCCTTGAATGAAGTAATGGTGAAGGTTGATGACGGCGGGTGTGGTGTGTGTCCTGTCGGTTGTTTGAATTTTGCAAACCAAGTTGGTGAATTGTTGCTGAATCGAATTCTGCGAAGTAGTTTGTGGCATGAAAGGCCCATGACAGTGTTAATATAACATTATCTGTGAGGAATTGTTTTCCTGACTCGAGGAGAGTGCACTGTGCTGTTCCCAGGAGTCAGTATTGGCAACAACCTCTCCTCAGGATAGAAATTAATGAACTGCACTTGTGTACAATGTGCACAGTTTAAAAATTCTAAATGATGCAAAACTCGCAAATAGACTAAACAACGCAGAAAGCCGCATGAACTGCTTTTTACCGACAAAATTTATCTTGCTGTTCATTGCTCTGTGTTCTTTTCCTGAGCCTTGTGAAACGGAGCCATGACACGATCAGGGCAACACTTCAGCAAGTGTAAAAAGAGTGCAGTGCCAGGGGGCATGTCAGGAGCAGCACGAGGTACACGGGGAAGTTAATGCCATACAACTGGAACATACCCCAAACAGCAGACTGAAGTGAGAGAACTCAGAGTGAGGTGAAGCTTTGAAATTCGGTGCCCCAGAGACTGTGGAAGCCAGTTATTGAGTCTGTTCAAGAGTGCGGTTGACAGATTTCGACAGAGTAAAAACATCAAGGGCTCATGGGACAGTGGAGGAAAATCTTGAAAATGTATATTTCAATGCAGTTTAGCACTGTGTAATTAAGCAAGTTCCTCGAACAACTTAGGAACCACGAGTGAAGACGATCATATCCCAGGTCACAGGCAATTTGCCAACCATTAAGGTAGAATTCAAAAGATGGAGAACGAGAGATCCATCCTGCTCCAGTGGCGTAATCGGTTAGCACGTCGTAATTATATGACCGGACAGAAGCGTGTGCAATGCGGAAATTGTGATTTGAAGCCTCCCGTCGAGCAATTTTAATTTGTCGTGGCATAAAAGTGTAATGAGGAATGTCAATTCTGAGCAACGTTGGTGGGAAAACACCAGTTTCTGTGAATTGGGAAATTTCTCAACAATTGACAAACATCCTGAAAGCACTCAAAATGTGAAGAGAGAAAAGGTTTTTTTTCAGCTCAAAGACGTTTCTCACATGGCTGACTGCACAGAGTTAAATTGCGGGAAAAAGCTGTCAAACTCGTTTCAATTTATTCATTTTGCTGCAGACTCACACAGGTCATTGAAATAATTAAAAAGGAATCAGATTTATCTCATTCAGCCGTTTGAATGTTGAATTCTACTTTAGTTAGAATTTTTTATAAAAAGCTTAAAATAACGAGCTGCTGAGAAGAAGGGAGGGCTCAAAATGCAAAAAAAGACAGAGACTTTTTTGTGGATTTCTTGGATGGAGTTCAGAAAATACGAAATGTACCTTAAATCATCAGAATGTGGTCAAATTTTTAAGGCACCAGTTTAAAGCGGGAATTGCGCTTCTCTGCGAAGGTTCCCTTCTGACTCTAAAGGGTCTAACTTTACCTTATCATTGAAAACATGTTCAATTCCATTTATAATGCTTCACGGAGAATGAACTGCCAATCTTGTTCAGCTGCACGTGTACAATAAATTTCGTTGCACGTGAAGTCAAAAGAAATTCGAAACTAGTCCCCACCCACCCAAAGACTTTGTCTGACTGTTAAGGTGCCTCCTTAAGGACCTAGGGGTGTAGGTACATAATTCTTTGAAGTTTACGGCACATATCGACAATATGGTTAAACAGACATTTGGCACGCTAACCTTCATTGCTTAATCGTTTCAATTTAGGAGTTGGGAAGTCATGTTAAAGTTGCACAGGACGTTGGTGAGGCCTCTTGTGGAATACAGTGTGCGGTTTCGGTCGCACGGTTGTAGGAAGCATATTATTAAGCTGGTGAGTATTAAAAAGAGGTTTACCAAGATGTTCCCTGGTATTGAAGGTTTGAATTATCAATAAAGGTTGGATAGACTTGGACTTTTTACTCTGATCCCCAGGAGGTTGAGAGGCGACCTGATGGTAGTTTGTAAATTAACGAGACGTCAAGACAGTAGTAATGGTAGCTTTCTTTTCCTTGGTATGGGAGATTTGAAGACCAGGGGACATTTTTAAGTTGCAAGGAGATAATTTAAAAAAAAAAGATACGAGAGGCAGAACCTCGCAATGACTGTGAATAAAACCATGGCAACTTCCAACAGAGAAACAGGTGGCAGAGAAACGGGTGACAGTGAATCAGGCATGTGACGACTAATGTGTTTCGTTTGCCAGTGAAATTCACCACTTCACAAAGTGGAGAACACTGAAGTGTAGCAGTGACGGCGATTATCTTTGCTGGTTATTCACCTTGTGAGTGCTCTTTCCGTTGATATCCCTGTTAACATCACAAGTCGACAGGGTGAAAGCTGCAGCAATACGTGAAGCCAGTGGTGTAATTGATACTGAATCTGACTTTGCATTGGAAGATTGAAATGGTGTATCTTCCCTCTCTGGAATGAAGTTGACAGCTTTCCTACATTTGCAAATTGACAGTTGCTTCTGAAGCAGAATGTGTACCCAACGGTATTATTGCCAGATTCCGAGCAGCTAAAGTGATTGGATTGCTGGGTTTTGGAAAGCGAAAGTTGCCCATGAGTAACATCAATGTGGGACTATTTCAACTCACTGTCCATTTCTTGTCTCAGCTCATGGCAACGGCTACCATCGTCAGAGAAACTGCTTGTGTTCCACATAAAGCTGCCTCTTCTCGGAGAACAGTGTGTACGGCGACAGAGCGTGAACATGAGGGAGAAGGAGCGCATATAACCCTGAGGCTTCTGTCACTCTGGGAGGATATATATGTGTATCTCCATCTGTGGCTTAACATGGGGATGATTAATTCAAGGAGCTTTAACATAGTTTATCTTCTCAAACTTCAGGCCCATTCGTTGATTACAGGGATAATCTCATTGAAATTTTCACTGTAAAATTAAGAACACCAAAGATAGTGGGAGAAACGCTGGAAACTGGGACTGGAAAAGATGGATGCCTGATGACACGCACTGACACCATAGCCAAATGGTCTTTTTCCACACGATAATAACTTGAAGACGGGGAGAAACTGATCTGCAGCCAAAATAAACAATGCAATGTAAAGCTAAAAGAATGTCATTGAGAAAAGATGGCAAGGCCTGGTATGCTTTCCGGGGTATGATGAAGGTAGGATTCAGCGCTTTCCATGCTATGGTCAGTGTTCGATTCCTGTTCAGGGAACTTACACTGTTCTTTGCAAGGTTTTCATGAACACAGCGCAGCTGACTAATTTTTAGAAGCAGGAAAGGCGCTATAAGGTAATCTATTTTATACCACACAAAATCAAGCTAACATGTAACAAAGAACTATGGACGCTGGAAATCTGAAAACAGAAAAAAGCGAATTGATAGCCAATTTCAGAAGGTTGTTGTTGTTGTTCTCAACAAAGGTTGTCCCAACCGTAACATTGCTCACTTGTCGTTTGTCTGTGGATGTAACATTTCCTGAATCGTGTACAATTACATTCAAATTTGTCTGAACACTGTTAATAGCTGTTCTTTCATTACCATCCCGCTCTGTGTTTTAACATTACATAATTTGACAGTTTATCTTACTTTATTTTTCCAACTTTTTCAAACAATCCCATTCGTGATTACGATGTGGAAGTGCTGGAGTTGGACTGGTGTGGACGCAATCAGAAGTCTCACGACACCGGGTTACAGTCCAATGAGTTTATTTAAAATGACAAGCTTTTGCGTGCTGCTCCTTCTTCATGATAAAATATTACTTCATTGCAACAGTACTTTCTACATGCAAAGATAACAATGAAATGAGAGTGATCAATGACATCAGAGTGTGGGAACCTCGATGTTGCAGTGACCACAGTGTGACTGATTTTCACGTTTACTTTGAGGGAGGGCAGTTTGAATCTAAGACGAGGGCATTATACCTAAATAAAGACAATGGTACCACTTGAAGTGAGGGATGGCTGAAATGAAGTGAAAGATTAAGTTAAGAAGTTGTTCAGTGCAGACGCAATAGCAGAGATTTAAGGAAACAATCCAGAATTCACAACAAAACCCTCCAGTGTGTCTTTGTCAGTTTTCCGTCGGTTTTGAAGATGAGCAAGCATGTTTACAGCCTGACTCTTGTTTCACATTCCCATTGCGTCACAGCACCCAGAAGGTAAGGGTCAGGAAAATGAACGTGCAGAAAGTGCAAAGTACATCACGACACACACAATGACAGATAAAGTGCTAAGGAACATGCAACACACTGAGATGGAGCATACTTATTTATGTGAAAGTCTTTTGTATATAATGCCTATTGCATAAAGACGTCCCTCACATTGGAATAATAAATGAATTTCCGGCTGTGTAACTCTGATGAACAGCTAAATATTTGCCTTGATAGAGCAAGACGCTGTGAGGCAGTGACATACTACCTTCTGTAACAGCGTGGTCTGGTGAAAGCATGCTGCCCATCAACCGGAACTCACTACATCAGAGTTTACCAAAGTTCTGAAGAATGTATTTACTGCTCCTGCCGTCCCCTGTTACCCGATATCACCAGAGCTTCCCGCTTCCAGTAAACACTTCAAACCCCCACAAATCTATCACATATTTCACATAGCTTTTGTCCCCAACTAAACTGTCACAGGTATGATGAACCGATTGGCCTTCTCTGGCTCTTTCACTGTGGCGTGACCTAAATGGTAAAGTGCATTGTGTCTGATCCACAGAGTACCCTGCAGTATTTCCCCACGCCGAATCAGACAGCGCCGTCCTCCCTGTGACATGTACATGTTGTGTAAAATTTTGTCGTACAATATGTCCCGCTGTGTCAACGACACCTTTATCTAACTTCCCACATTCTGCTGGTCAAACACTGATTTCACTCAGAATCACAAATTTATCACAGTGCAGATGGAGGCCATGCAGCCCACCTTCGCCCTGCCGGTTCTCCACAATGAGGAAATGGGTCATTCTCTTGACTACTTCCTGCAACTCTGCACATTGCTCCTTTTAACATAACCATCGAATTCGTTTTTCAATAACACGATTGAACCTCACTCTTTGTCGCAATCAGTGATTACAGTGATTACAGACTCTAACCACTCCCTGTGTGAAAACATTTTACCTGATGTCACTTTTGCTTTTTCAAACGAACGTCTGCCTAATCACTCGATCCTCCCGTGCATGGGAGCATTTTCTCCTTATTAATTCTGTGTCGACCCTTCATGACTTGGAAACCTTCAACCAGACAAGCTTTCAAACTTTCAGCCTATTTTCATCGCTGACATTCCATATACGCGGCACCTTTCACGTGCACTTTTTCAGCGTTGTCTCCAATCAAATAGCATCTCTGCTTCCAGAGGTTTCCCGCCCAAATCTTTGCGATAATCCAGATGGAGGATTTATTCAACGTCAGATTGCCTGGGTCAACATCCTGAACCCCTTGTTTTCATTTTCAATAACATGTTTGCTACAATGACACCTCCGCTGCCAAAGCTCAATCCTGTTTCAAGAAGTCAGACTTCATGAGGTGCAGCTCTTTTTCGAAAAGCTGATCAAGCGACCTGGCAAAACTAAGAGTCTGCCTGGCATTTGAATCCGGGATCACTCACAGGCTAATTGAATACAAATCCCCAACCAAGAATAATACTTCTCGACCAACGAGCCAGTAAAACATTTGCATTTCTAGCGTGGAACCAGACTTAAAGCAGAATTCAGTTTCAAGAACATCTCATTCTGTGTCTCTGCTCCCGAGACAGGATTGTTAGTCCCTTGCCCTGGGACCGAGCACTCTCCACTGCTGGATTATGAAACCATTTTCTTCCACTTGCAACCAGTGCTGTGGGAGGGAAGCACGCATGCACTCTTCTGATCTCTCAAACACTTGCTTTATTCGCATGAGCTGGAAATTAGCAACTTTGGTTGCGAACTTCCTCCAAATGTCTGTTTTCCAAGACAGAGACAAAGAAAGATGCAGAGTTGCTGGGAAAGAGAAAATGGACACTGGAGACTCTTCCATCAGGTAAATCAACATGAGATCTATTTGTGCAGCCTGTTTGGTGTTCAGGATTCGTCTTCCTACAGCAATCCTGCAGAAAGACATTTGCAAGGTGGGATCAGTTTGTTTGCTGGGGCTGGGCAACAGTTAATATCTGACAGTAACATTCTTAAATTAGGAGAATCCGAGTGAAACTCTCACTTGTGCCGTCATTCCCACGCAGAAGGAAGCCGTTCAATTCATCGAGCCCACGGCGCCTCCCTGTCGCTTGTTTCTCTCTGTCCTTTTTTTTCAGGAACGGTGATATCCGTCCTAATAATGGTGTCTGTGTTGTGACGCTGTCTTCGATGAGCTGATCTTTGAGTTGATTTGATTTGATTTGATTTGTTACTGTCATGGTCCTCTTGTTATTCACAACTCCCCGTATCACATGAAAGACGCTGCTGTCTGAAACAGCATGGGGAATTATTGGAGGGCGCCCTGTGCATCCAACACACTGCAACTAATGTGTTTCAACTTCACTCGCTTTTTATGGGGGTTTCATTCAACGCCAGATGGCATGGGCAAACATCATGAGGCATGTTTTGCTTCGCCCTGTTGGCCGCAATGGCACGTCTATCTCATCCCTCGTTTGGGAAGTCCGACCTTATTGAACACAGCCTCTTTTTTGGAAAGCTGATCGGCTATTTGGCAAAACCAAAAACCAGCAAACAGGGATCGTCCAGGAATTGAAACCCGGAACCTCTCGCAAACCCACAATCCCCAAAGCAAGAATCATGCCCCTGGACGAACGAGCCATTGCCAGGACTGCATGCCAAGCTCGCAACCAGCTGGAACTTTCTCAGTGTGAAGTACTTTTCACCTTGCTTCTGAGATCCAAATCAGCAAATCATTTCAAGAACAATTTCTGATTCTGTCTCCCTGCACTTGACAAAGTGTATAAAGATCAGGCTCACTGTGAACGTGGAGAGGGGTTGTCACACTGTGGTTTCTGCACCTGCTGTTGAATAAAGATCACTGTAACTGTGTCCAATGAGAGGAAACGAATTGCTGCTTTTTTGGAAGCATTACTTTATGAAGTCACTGTCACTCTGTTGTAACAGAAGAGGAGCTGGAATCTCCCAATAGATTGAATCATGAATTTGGATGTTTAAAGATTAAGTGGTAAAATATCAGGATAATGATATTAACACCGCTATCCCCAAATGAACGAATCGGCTGCCCAGAGGGAGGCGGCTGTGTTTTAACCACATGATGAACAGTTTATGTTTTAGTTCTCGCACTGGGGGAGATGAGAATTTACCCAAACAATGCACAACACATACTTGAACCATTGTTCCCATGTAAAACTGAGATGGAATCTTTGAGAGCAATCTAAAACAACAGGAAAGAAGATTTTGGACAACATGCATCACCAACAACCTCCTTCGTCATATCGGGTTGAAGGGAACTTATTTTCATATGAACAGCGTGCACAGGATGTGATTTAAACACACAACCATCTGATCTGAAAACAGATGTGCAAGCTTTACACTACAAGCTCACACGTGCACTGCCTCTGTACAGGATTAAGGGAAGTGATCGCAACATAATGATTTTAAACTATAATTGGCAAAGGAGGTCAAAGGGTAATGCTTATTTTCTGTTCAATCACGACAATGCTTCTGTCTCTCTTCATTCGTCTTCTTTCTCTCTCTTCCTGTCTATCTATCCCTCTGTTTCCTCCATTCCACTCTTCTCTACTTCATTGTCCTAACTTTTCTCTCCTACTCCTCTACCTTTTTCCCTCGTACATCATGCTCCGAATTTGCAGGACACCAGGAAGATACGTCACAGGGCGAATGCAGGACTTACTCTGGACACTTTTCCAAATGCAACAAGAGAGAAATGATCTGAGAGAGAAGAAACAACTGACGAGACTCTAGACCCTCCTTTGAATAGTCTTCAGTAAATTCAGCCACCAAGAATAAATTTTTTTCCAATTTCACGAAGAAAACACACCATGAATATTATGATTACAAATAGAGAATCCCAAGAGTAGCTTAATTTGAGGCCAGACACGGAAGTGTCTGAGATTGTAATGTAGAAATAAAAATACCTGGAGATGTAATTACATTTTATTGAATGGTCACCACGTGATCCACGACTATTTCATATTCATGTTCAAGGAGTCAGCATCATCACTGCGTCACAACAGTTGAAGTCCTTCGCCGCCCATGCCATATGACGTCATGGTGCAGCTGGAAACCCTTAGGGAGAGTTTATTAAAGAAACCTCACTGAAGGTCAGACTGCCCTGTGTCGGGAAACATTTGGATGACCAACCGAAATCATTTAATGCGACACAAAATCTCCAAATTAAACAAGTTCGAGGCATTCTCCTTTCTTCTCACTTAAATTTCAGCACCCATCAAGCTAGATAATGATTACTGTGGGCAGATGATTAAAGTCCGAAATGATGAGACACAATGTCAAAAACATTTAAATAGAACAGCCCCGCCCCCCCGCTTGGAATTATTAACTCATTGTTTGATCAGCCCAGCCATGCCTAAAGCAAATAAGTTCACATGAAATCACAGCTCGATTACAGCAAATGTCTCCATGATGAATGCCCCACCCTTTATTTTGGAACAGTAAAACTGATAGAGGAAATTTGTTATTTTGGTAGGTGCAATATGAAGTCTGAACTGGCTGACGTCTGGTTTCCTGGATCTTTCAGATTGATTCACATCAGTCTCTGTATTGCACTTAGTCAGCACGTTCAGCTGTAAACCAAAAAAAAACAGAAAGACCTGCGGATGCTGTAAATCAGGAACAAAAACCAAGTTGCTGGAAAGGCTCAGCAGGTCTGTCAGCATCAGTGAAGGCAAAAACAGAGTTAACGTTTAGGGTCCGGTACCCTTCCTCAGAATTGTTCTGAAGAAGGGTCACCGGGCCGGAAACGTTAACTCTGTTTTTCCCTTCACAGATGCTTCCAGAGCTGCTGAGCTTTTCCGGAAACCTTGTTTTTGCAGATGTTAACCAATATATCTTGTGAGTTGAACTATTCACTGTTTCCAGGTCACACATTTCCGACCCGTCAATTAGCTGTTGGAAAATATTCTCCAATCAATGAACATTCTGCGGGTATCCAGTACATTCAGGTCCAGGAATCTTATACCAATATTCTTTCAAACTCAACATGAAAAAAATTAACCGAATGTACACCTATACATAATTTATGAGAAATCTACGGAGCTCTCTGTTTAAATCAAAACCACAAGCATAAGACGATCAATATTCCAAACCCACACACTCCAATTATCTTCTACCAGCGACAAGCAACAACTGCGGCTTCTTTGAAGTCCCATTCTGCTGCTTTTGATCATCCACACACTCGCATGGATGCCTAAGCTGAGTTCTAGATCTGTTTGCAGTCTGTCCCATTTAGCACAGTGACAGTGCCATGTGACACAATGGGTGGCATGCACAATGTGAAGGCGAGACATCGTCCCCTCAAGAATTATATTTTGGTCACCTCCTGCCGTTACTGTCATGGACAGATGTGTCTGCTATGGACAGATTGTTGAGGACGAGATCAAGCATGTGTTCCCTCTTCTGGGTTCTGTCACCACCTGCAGGACCAATCGAACAACTACGATTTGGGGATAGTAGGAACTGCAGATGCTGGAGAATCTGAGATAACAATGTATAGAGCTGGATGAATACAGTAGGCCAAGCAGCATCAGAGGAGCAGGAAAGCTGACGTTTCGGGCCAAGACCCTTCTTCAGAAAATCCTGAAGAGTTTCTGGGACCTGACCAGCTGCTGCCCAGCCACTCGTAGTGATGGACATTGAAATCGCCAATGGAGAGTTCATTCAAACCAGCCTCAGTATTTCATCCCAGTGATGTTAAACATGGAGGACTACTGATCCATCAGCCGAGAGACAACAGTAGGTGGGAATCAGCAGACGGTTTTCTTGTCCATGGATGGCCTGAGACTGAATGGGACCACGATGCCATGTTGAGAACTCCGAGTTAATTTCCTCGAATATGTCACATTGTGCCACCACCTATGCTGGGTCTGTCTTGAAGGTGGAACAGGACATATCCATGAATGTTTATGGTGAACCTGAGGCATTGTCTATAAGATATGATTCCGTGAGTTTCAGATTGATTGTCATTTCACAAGAAAAACAATTTTCCTTTGCCAATTTTCCTCTTAAAAATAGAGTCAGTGACATTTATTGTGGAAACATGGAAACATTCTGATCCCACCCCCTGCAGAGACATCTGTTTCACCAGTAAACATCTCTCCTGAACCCCTGGCCATCTCTCTTCGAGCCCTTCCACTTTTTGTCTGTTCCCAAGTATCTGATTGCACTGCCACAGAGATCCTGTTTGAATTGCTGAACTTTTCAAAGAATCCTGATTATTTCAAAGTCTTAGATCACGTAATGACCCCGAGTACGTCGGAGTCAATGCTCCAGCGTCATAAAGATAGGGAAGATAACTTGATTGGCTCTGCTCATTCAGACCGTTCACCCTTCACTCTCCCCCGAGTCTGGTTCACAACGAGTTTTCAAAGATTCCCGAAGCTGGAGACTGGGTTTTCTATGTTGTTTCCTTCCCACGATTCACCTCCCAACTAACAAATTTTGTGTTTTTCATGTCACGGTGGGGGTTGGGCAGTTTGATTGAGCTGATCGTCAGAAATTCTTTCCACTGACTCGGGTGAGTAACAGTTCGATTCTGTCTTCTCCGAACGTGTGATTCTCACGGCAAAGACCCTTTTGGATCTCAGACAGTCCTAGATTTCATAATGAGCCACGTTCACACACTCTCAATGATTTTCGAGAAAAGACATCAAACAGCACATAGAGGACACAGCAATAGATAACCAGGGCTCAAGCAGGACTGGAACACGGGACTTCATTCCTCAAACCGCTACACCAACGAACAGCTTCATCAATCGCCAGTTTTCTGTTGTAATCTAGTTGACCTTCAGACAGTGACCTTTGGAATTTGGAGACTGGTTTCAAGTTATATATGCTCCAGAGGTGAGTAATAACGTCTTTGAACAGGCTGCTCACATTTAAAAAATCTCAGTTCGGGCAGTGAAAGCAACAATGAACAGCTTTATCCCATTCTGCCCCTGCTCCTGGGCTGCTGCTGTTTGCTCCTTTCCCCGAGCACCGGGTTGTCTTCAATGGCAGATGGATCAAACCATTTCCCTCCACAGGCAGGCAGTGCTTCGGGATGGTATATGTTTTGCAGCTCCTTCTTGAACACTGGAAGGGTAAAGATGCAGAAGAGGCAGAATCAGACGTCAGGAAATTAGAAACGACGATTGGGAACTTTCACCAAATGGCATTAATCAGAGACAGAGAGAAGGATGCAGAGCTGCGAGAAAAGAGAGAAGTCGGCTGGAGACTATTCCCTTTAGAAACTTTATACGTGATCTTTCTGTGCAGCCTGTGTAGTTTTCAGGATTCCACTTCACACAGCAATCTTGCAGAAAGTCTTCTGCAACGCGGACGTCGATTCCTTTGTTACGACCGGGCAGGGGTTAATACCTGACACCGACAGTCCCAGATTAAGAGAATCCAAGTGAAACACTCACTCACTGAGAGTCATCCCCAACCTGCAGAGATGCAGACAGTACAACACGGAAGGGAGGGTTAAAAATGAACCATTGTTTCTCACTCGCCTGCTCTGTCACAGAGGCAGTGAACAAAATCAGAAGTCACATGACAACAGGTTAGAGTTCAACAGGTTTATGTGAAATCACACACTTTCACAGCGCTGCTCCTCCATCAGGTGAAGTGACACTTTTCACCGGCATCTCCACACCACAGAGACAGGGAGAGTGACATAAACCTGTGGAGTCATTCTTGGGGAGAAAGAAGCTGTTCAGCCCATCGAGTCCACGGCGATTCTCTGTCAATTGTATCTCTCCGTGGTTATTCATAATCGGTATATCCATCCTCATAATGATGAAGTGTATCCGTGTCATGATGCCGTCTCTGATCCTCTTGTCATTCACAACTTTTCATTTCACCTGAAGAATGCTACTTTCTGAAACAACATGGGGAGTTAATGTAGGGCGTCCTTTCCTTGTAAAACACTACAACTGATGTTTTTTTCAAATTCAACACTTTATTCCTGCGATCTCAGAGAACAGTGTTAACATATAAGACCATCGCAGACCGACACAGAACAGGAGAAGGCCATTCAGACCTTCAGACACGTGTCACCTCACTTGTGTAAACTTGGCCCATGTATCAATGTGACATATTTATTTCAGGTACACGGACTTACGGGAAGCAGATCAAAACACATCAAAATGATGAGATCTGATTTCAATGAGAAAGAGTCCATTCTGAGATCCCTGTGAGTGTTTGCAGTGAATATGTCATACGCGGGGAAGAAGGAAGCAAGCTTGGAGCAAGAAGGAAGCAAACGTGGAGCAAGCTGGCTCGTTGGTCTAGTGGAGTGATTTTTCGCTTGGTGTCTTATATGCTGCTAACATGTAAGAGGTCCTGCGTTCAAATCCCTGATTCCTTATGTTCAGTTGCACTAAACGATCCGACCAGCTTTTTTAAAAAATGACGCCGGTCTAACATCGTAGTGAACACAGCGCAAACACTTGTTCAAAGCGAAAAAGAGTGTTATTGGATGTTTGCTATGCAATCTGAATGATTCCGGAGATCGCAAGAACTGCAGGTGCTGGAGATAGAATCGCTACAGTGTGGAGCTGGAGGAACACAGCAGGTCAGGTAGCAAAGGAGGAGGAGAACAGTCGACGTTTTGGCCTAAGACTATCCATCAGAATGAATTGTCTGCTGCATTATTGCTCAGTTGTGTATGTGTGAACGTGCAGGAATCTGGGGCAGAAAATGATTGGAGACAGTGCTGAACAGGTTCGTGTGAATGGTGATGTGTGTGAATAATCTCAGCCAGAAAGACAGATTGGAAAGTTAGGATAGTTCTCCTTGGAGAGAGGAAAACTGTTCTGAGTAAAGCTTTCCAAGTAATGAGGGGTATGAACAGACGAAATCAGGGGGTGAAAATGCTCACACACCTGGAAAGGTCAAAACCGATTAGGCAGAGATTTGAAGTCACAAAGTAAAGAAATAAGGATTACATGACAAAGAACGTTTTTATGGAACGACTAAGTGTATCTGAAAATCCCTGTCTGACTGCGACAAAGAGGCAGATTCATGCCACACAAAATGGAATTCGAAGGTTCTGTTAAAAGTCACAATATGCAGAGTTACAGGGAGAAGGCAAGAGAATGATATTAAAACAGACACGCATGTACTTATTGTGGAGACCCGGCACACCCACACTTAAGGCGAGCTACGTGGCCTCCGTCTGCGTTTTGACAAATTTTGTGATTCTGAGTGGAATCACAGCTCGACCAACAGAATGTGGGAACTTAGACAAAGGTAATATTTATACAAGCGCGACACGTCTAAGCAACAGAATATTACATAACAACAGTGAAGATCTTTTGACATCATTCTTTAAGGTACATGCCACACACCAGATGAAAAGCTGAATACTTGTTGAAAAAAATGTCACATGCTGGAACAACAGAGTGGCGCAGCGGGAATGTGCTGGAACCATACTCCGGCGATCGAAAACTCGAAACAATTTTCTGCCATTTGTTATAGGCCTGTGGTGTTCTGTGCCGCACTCTGCGTTTTGATCAGTTTTCCGCTTCCCATAGCTTCATGCGTCTGAAATAAATATCTCATATTGATACACTGGCCAAGCTTACACAGGGGAGGTGACATGCTTATGAAGGTCTTCTGTTGTTCTCTGTCATCTGCTTTGAACTGAATAGTAAATCCTCTTATCTGAGATGGGAATAAACTGGGGAAGTTGAAACACATCAGGTGCAGTTTTATTTCCATGCCTTGCAGTAATTCTGCATGCCGTTTCAGATGTGAATGGTAAGAGGATCAACATGTCAGAGACAGCATCCGAAGGCACAATGGTTCAGTGTTTAGCACTGTTGCCTCAAGCGCCACAGACCCAGCTTCAATTCTGCCCTTGGGAGATTGTCTATGTGAAGTTTGCATATTCTCCCCTCTTCCTGTGGGTGCTCTGGTTTCCTCCCACAGTCCAAAGATGTACAGGTTAGGTGGATTGGCCAGGCTAAATTGCCCGTAATGTTCGGCAATGTGTGGGATATGGAAGGAATGGGATTGGGTGGGATGCTTTGTGGTGTGGTGTAAAATTGTTGGGATGCAGGGTCTGTTTTCACATTGTAGGGATTCTATGAGCATTACGGTGCGTACACACTATTAGGGACATATATCACCGATACTTCAGAGAAATACCAGTGATTTCGGGTCTCCCTGGCTCAATGGGGTGAATGGCCATGAGCTGATGACGTCACACTCCCCGCCTTTGAAACGGATCGTGTGAGGGAGGAACAATGGCTCATTTTTAACCCTCCCTTCCGCGTTATACTGTTTGCAGCCCTGCAACCCAGGGCCGTTGGGGATGACTCTCACCGAGTGAGTGCTTCATTTAGATTCTGTTAATATGGGACTCTTGGTGTCAGATATGAACTCCTGCTCTGCATGCAGCAAAGGAACAGACTTCCGCGTTACCAAAGTGTTATTTGCAGGGTTATTGTGTGCAGACAAAATCTGAACACCAAACAGGCTGCACAGAAAGATCCCATTTTAAGTTTCTGAAGAGACTAATCTCCAACTTCGTGTTCTCTCTTTCTCAGCAGATCTCCAAGCTTCTGTCTGTCTCTGACAAATGTCATTCGACGGAAGTTTCAAATTGTCTTTTATTAATTGCTGCACAAGCCTGATTCCACCGCTCTGCTCCATCCCTCTTCCAGAGCTTGAGAGAGAGCTGTAGAGCATGTACCTTCTCCCAGCACTGCCTGCCCGTGGAGGGAAATGATTTAATGCATCTGTCAGTGGAGAGATCCCTGTCCCAGCGGAAGGGTCAAATAGCACCATCCCAGGAACAGGGTTCAAAACGAGAAGATGATCTTTGCTGCTTTCACTGCCTGAAGCAACGGGGAATATTATTTTTGTCCAAGCAAAATGTTCAGATATGTTATTACACAACTCTGGAGCAGCTAGAACTTGAACTCTGGTCTCCTACATCTCAGGTTGGGACACTATCACTACCTGAGTGACATGTGATTTATTGTTAAGTGGGGATTCATCAGACTGGGTCGTTGGTCTCGTGGTCGAATTGTCACTTCACCTAGATGTCGTCAGTGCGAGAAGTTACAGGTTTGAATCCTGTATGAGGCTTTGTTGCTGTTGACATGTGTTTTTTTTGTAAATGTTTGGGAGAACATGGCGGAAGCTCATTTTGAAATCAATTTCAGATTATAATCGGAAAGGGTCTTTGCTGTGAATATATTACATGCATCCACTTCACCTGAGGAAGGAGACATTCTCTGAAAGCTCCTGGTTTCAGATAAACCTGTTGGTCTGCAACCTGGTGTCGTGCGATTTCTGACTTTATATCACATTCGGAGGAAAATGAATCAAGTTTTAAACGATGTCTGCTCATGGTAAACTGGCTTCCTCATTGGTGATGATAAGCACTATACAAATGCAAGTCCGTCTCTTTTAACTGTTCTTAAATTAAAGTACTCCGTTTACTGACTCTGGTCAATGGAAAGAATTTCTCACTATCAGCTTAATCAAACTACCAAACCCCATCACTACCCACCCCCAACATTATGAACAGCTCCAAATTTGTAAGTTGGTAGGTGGAAACGTGGAAATGAAACAAAACAGTTAACCCAGTCTCCTGCTTCGTAAATCTTTCACCTCACTTTGTGATTCAGAATCAAGGGAAAGTAAAGAGCGAACTTTCTGATTGAGCAGAATAAGCAAAGGCACCTTTCCCTCCTTCAAGGAGTGGGAGCATTGATTCTGATGTTCTCGGTGTCATTACCTGATCTGAGACATTGAAATAATCAGAATTCAATGTAAAGTTCATGAATAATAGTAGAATATTGGCTCTGGCACGATCAGATACTTGGGAACAGACAAGAAGTGGAAAGGCTCGAAGTGAGGTGGCCCTGGGTTCAGGAGAGCTGGCTTCTTGTGACACGGCTGTCTGTGCACTGTGTGGGATAAGACTGTTTCCGTGTCTCCACAATGAATGTCCCAGACTTTATTTTGGAAAAGTAAAACTGACAAAGGATAATTGCTATTCTTGTGAAATCACAATCTTAATCTGAAATTTCATTGTCCATCCCTCATTCCTCCACAGGGAGAGGCGATGAGCCACTTTCTTGAACTTCTTGGCATGTAAGTACAGCCACTTTGCCATTAGGGAAGAAATTCTAGGAGTTAGACCCAGGTACACTGAAGGATCAGTGGTGTATTTCTAACTCAGAATGGTTCGATGCTTGGAGTGGGACGTGTGGGTGATAGTTTTCCTGTGTATATGCTGTCATTGTCCTTTCAGACTGAAGGAAACGCTCACTGGGCTGATTCTGGCAGATTCGGAGTGTGTGTTCTCTTTGTAACTAGGAATTCTTTTTCTTTCAGATAATTCAGACAAGAGAAAATAATTTTCACTTCCTGACTTTGAATTGTACCCAGGTCTTGTTGATGCAAGCTCTGAATCCTGACGATTGGAACACGAGATATGCTGATAGTAACCCTTGCGACCTGATGAGACATGTTTTTGTGTCATTTCTTCACATCAGAACCACCTTCACCACAAATGTTTCTCTCCCTAAGCTTTGAAATGATTCATATTGTCACCCGAGTTTCAATGTAAAGGAAGTGGAGATGTGAGAATATGGTGCTGTCCAGCAGACGTACTGCAGGAAGGTCGAGAACAAGCTGATGCCAGCTGGGTCCTGTTTGGAGGCACTGAACTGCAGTGAAAAGGCATCACCATTAAAGTTATTGCTCAACGCGTCTGATTTCAGGGGCCAGGATATAAATGACCAGAAGCTTCTCACTGAATTTGTTCAGGGTCTTGACTCGAAGACACAATCACACAAAGCATGAGAATGCATTTCACTGGAGTGGATCATAAAATACTGGACTCACTGTGAGTAAAACGGTGGAAAGTTTCAGCAGAGAAACAGGCGGCACCGAAGCAGGCACCTGTGGACAAATGTGTTTCCTTCGCCAGTGAAATTCACCGCTTCACAAAGTAGGGACCATTGAAATGAAGCAGTGACGGTGATTACCTTTGCTGGTTGTTCAACTTATGAAAGTTACCATTGCTGCTCAAGTCCCTGTTAATACCACAACTCTGTTGCATATTAGCATTAGATATGTAGAGAGCCAGCGGTGCAACAGATCAAGCGCCTGGGTATGAATCAGGTGACTGTAGGTTCATTCTTACCTGGCTGAAGCGCAATTTGCAACTTGTTTAAATTACCAACCTCATCTTTCTCATTGTTCTGATGCCCTGATCAGGTTTGTATCTGAACTGCAGGAACTGGAATCCTTTCACTGCCTCGCATCAGTAATTATCACTGAGAAAATTGGAGTCAGTGTCCCAGCGTCATCAGAGGAGGGGAAGCTGAAGTAGTACCAAACACTGTTTTTTCGCACCTTTTAACTTCCCAAACCACCCAATCACTGCAGTTCCTTGGAATGGAAACGAAACAAAATTGAGAAATTCACTAGTCTCAACTTTGTGAATCTTTAGAAATGAGAATCAGAGGCGCATATAGGGTGAACTGTCTGACTGAGCAAAAACAGTCAAACTACCTTCCCTCCTTTAAGGGGCCAGGGCATTCATTGATCCGAGACATTAAAAAGATTCCCGCCAGGCACTGCTCGGCCTTTGCTGTTGTCATTGTGAGGATAGTAAATCTTCATTCCCTAAGCAGGGCTCGAGCCCAGGCAACAGTGGTGAAAGTACTGTACCCTAGCTGCTAGACCAGCTCGGAACAAGCAGACTTGCATCATTTCTTAATAACCCAGCTTCTGGCTTTTATTTTATTGGTAATCAGTTGCTCCTGCAAAACGATTGCATCATTGAGTTTTTACAGCATGGAAAGAGGCCGATCGTCACAGTTTCCAGCACTTGGCCTTTTAGCTTTATGTGCTCTCATTTTCAAGTGTTCATTTCAATGTTATTTTCCCTGTAGCATTTTAATCTCACATCACTACCAATGAGACGGAAGTTTGAGATGGGAAAACTGTGTTCATGCCCCCTTGGGGAAGTGAACCTCATTTTCCCCCACAGAAGGAAAGAAACAAGGGCACCTTCCACCGAGAGTGACAGAGGCTTTCAGAGAGAGCAAGCCACAGAAAGCAAAATTTCACTCACTTGGCTCTACTGTCCCATATCAGACTTCAAAACTAGAATCTTTCTACAGCAACAAAAGGAAGCATTCGGCGGCTGCCCCGGGTTTGTGTTCCTCTCCCGTTGTTCACCTGTCGCTCTGCAGTTTTCCTGCTTCGCCTCGCTCTTCCGGCCAAACATCGCTCACGTCGCTGCTTCCTGCCCTTCCGAATGGTCTTCCTCAAGTACGTGGAAGGACAAACAGGAAAGTGGAGCTTCGAACATATTTCTGGGTTGTGGAGGAAATGATATTGTTACAAGTTCAAAAAATATTTAACAGGTTTGTTATGATCTTGGAAGCAGCTGGTATACAAAAGCTGCCAGAGATTCAAACTCGTGACGATCAGTTTATAAGACGAGCGTTCTAACCACTGAGCTACGGACTCAATCATGTAGACATGGAAAGAGAATCTTATGTATTAGAAACGACAAATTAATAGATAATTGGAAACCTTGAGTATTATAAACCAAGACGTGACAAAACCGAAAGAGTAGAGGGGCATCACGTGCAGAAGGATGAGAGAATGCAAGGCTGAATCAGACAGTGTCCTGATTGACGGAAGAAGATCTTTCCTGGTAGTCCAATCATTACAATTCAGTGCCTTCACTGCCATTGCCTGTTAATGGTTATTATTTACAGTAACAAATACGAAATATTGAATGATCTTGGGAAGCAGAATTATGTCATGGACCAGTGAAAATCGATTCACTCCATGTTACAGTTCCACATCAGCAATGTCAGCTGCAATTGCCTGACGTGCAATCGGTTTAAAACAAGAATAGAGGGGAGGTCAGGAAAAGTGCCGGGCAATGGTAGTTTGTGCCAGTTGACTGTCGGCCGAGTGGAGCCAGGCTCAATGTGGGTGCAGAAGACCAGCCTTCACTATTTACCCTGGTATACAAATCACATTGGATCCATCACACAAGGACTCTCCTTTGTGTGTTGTCCTTTGCACATCATAACTCGGTTCAGTGCCTCGAAGGGTTCGGAAAATTTTAATTTGGCAACGAGCTCAGGTCAGTGGTCCAAAAACCAAGCTGTGTTGAGACACTATTTAAATGGGCCACCACTCATTGCAACGACCCAGAACTATGCAGAAAGAGGAAGAACACCAATACAAAATCTTCGCTGAGAACGGATATCCCTGCAATTTCATCCGCGGCTGCCGACTAAATCGCAACACGAAGAGGACACATTCTGCCCTAACACATTGGCAACACTGCCATACATCAAGAACACATCATAACTGATAACTCCTATGACAACTCGGAATTACGGTAAACCACAAGCCTGCAGCGATGCTACGACAAACACTCAAAAGGATTAAAGATCCATACCCGCGACATGAAGAACCGACATAGTTTACAAAATACCGTGCAAAGACTGCTACAAACATTATATCAGACAGACAGGAAGGAAACTAGCCATCAGAATACGTGACCATCAGCCAGCAGCAAACTGACACGACAAACTTTCCCTCATATCAGTACACTCGGATAATGAAGGCCATCAGTTTAACTGGGACAACATAACTGTCGTAGCCCAAGCCAATCATCGACACACATGGGAATTGCTCGAGGCATGGTTCTCAATCCATAATGCAATCAGCAAAAATATAGAATTGGACTCCATGTACAACCCATACAGAACAGAACCGGAAATGACATAACTCACCGCAACAGACTGGACAATAAAAATTCCAAGTGGAGTAGAACAGCATCGCTTCATCGGAAGTCTCACTCATGATGTTACCTCGCATAGTGACGAAACGTCTGAACGTAAACAAGCCAGCTGGGCGAGCAAATTAACCACTTACCGTAAACAACTTTACCGTTTAATGTGTGGCTCAGTGTCAGTTTTTGTGATATTATACACACACTGTTCTACCCGCTTCTGCCGCCGTACACAAGGTTCCCCGACAAAAGGCAGCTTTATGTGGAACACGAGCAGTTTCTTCTGACAATGGGTACCTTTGCCATGAGCTGGGATCTGAAATAGGCAGTGAGTTGAAGTAGCCCCATACTCATGTTACTCATTTACCTTTCAATTTCAATTGTCAATTTCCAAAACCCAGCGATCCAAGCACTTCAGCTGCTGGGAATCTGACAAAAACAGCGCTGGAAACACATTCCTCTTCGGAAGCATCTGTCAATTTGCAAGGATAGAAAAGCTGGCAGCTTCACTTGAGCAAGGGAGGATACAACATTTCAATCTTCCAATCCAAAGTCATTCGCCGTATCAATTACACCACACGTCGTGGCTCCACACGTCTTGCTGCAGCTTTCATCCTGTCGACTTGTGATGTAATCAGGGATACCGGTGGAAAAAAGCATTCGCAATGTGAATATCCAGCAAAATCATCACGGTCACTGCTGCATTTCAATGTTCTCCACTTTGTGAAGCGATGAACGTCACTGGCAAACGAAAAACATTTGTTCTTGTGTGCCTGCTTCACCGTCACCCGTTTCTCTGCCACCCATTTCTCTGCTGGAACTTGCCATCATTTTATTCACAGTCATTGCAAATTTCTGCCCCTCCTATCTTTTTTTAAAACTATCTCCTCGCAACTTAAAAATGTTGAAATCTCCCACCTGAGGGAAAAGACAACTACTATCTACACGTCTGATTATTTTATGAACTTCTAACAGGTCGCCTCTCAACCTCCTAAGCACCAGCGAAAAAAGTCCAAGTCTGTCCAAAATTTCTTTTTAAATCAAACCTTTCATACCAGGCAACATCCTGGTAAACCTCTTCTTAACACTCGCCAGTTTAATAATATCCCTCCTGTAATTGAGCGACCGGAACGGCACACTGTATTCCAGAAGAGGCCTCACCAACATCCTATGCAACCACAACATGACTTCCCAACTGGTAAACTGGAACGGTTGAGCAATGAAGGCAGGCTTGCCAAAAGTCTGCTTAACTTCTCTGTCTGTATGTGATGTAAACGTCAAAGAATTATGTACCTGCACCCCTTCGTCCCTCAGCAGGCACTTTAACAGTGAGACAAAGTCTGTGGGCGGGTTGGGAATAGTTACGAATTTCTTTGACTTCACGTGTGAAGAAATTTATTGTACACGTGCTGATGAATAAGATCGGTACCTCATTCTCAGTGAAGAACTATAAATGAAACTGAACTTTTTTTCAACTAAAAAGTAAAGTTAGACCCTCTCGAGTCAGAAGGAAACTGTTGTTCCAAGAAGCAATCCCTGCTTTAAAATGGTGCCTTAATGATTCGACCGCATTCCGATGATGTTCGGTACATTTCATACTGTCTGAAATCCACCCAAGAAATCCACAAACAATACTCTGTCACTTTGCAGCTTGAACCCTCCCGTCTGCTCAGCCGCTCTTTACTTTAAGCTGATAAATATTCTGCCCATAGTTGAATGTAACATTCGCACGTTTCAATGAGATAATTCTAATTCACTTTTAAATGTTGCAAAGACCTGTGGACTTTGCAGCAAAATGAATGAATTGAAGCCGGTTAAACAGTTTTTTTCCCGCAACTTAAGTCAATTTTAAATAGCATCATGAGAAAAGTTTGTGATCTGAAAAAAAGATCGTCTTCATTCTCCCTCCGCAAATATTTTTTGACATTTCGAACATTTCCAAGACGTTTGTCCATCGTTGAGTCATTTCCAAAACCTCAGAAACTGGCAATTTCCCATCAACATTGTTCAAAATTGTCGCTGTTCCTTCGGGTCTTATCCCATGACAAATTAAAACAGCGCCGCAGAGGCTTGACCTCACCTCTTCGGTATTGCAAACACATCTGTTGTCTCATATAAACATGGTGGGTTAACCGACTCTGTCACTGGAGTGACACGTGCACTAAACGTTCCGTAATTCCAATTATCCCTTATCGGTTGGCAAATCAGCTGTGAACTGAGATAAGATGATTCTCTTCACAAGTGGTTCCTGACTTTTTTGAGGAAATTGCTGAACTACAGAGTGCTAAACTGAATTGATTACTGGATGCACATTTTCAGCATTTTCCTACAGTGTTCCCTGAGTCTTTGATGTTTCCAGCCTGTTCAAATCTGTCAATCACCTTCTTGCCAGGGTCGAGCGGCTTGGACTGTAGGGCGAAATGTCCCTGTAACGTCGGAGGATGTGAACTTATAGAAGTATATAAAGTCATGAGGGATATGAACAGAGTGAATTTTCGAGTCCTTCTTTCACCGGGTGGGCAAGTCCAAAACTACAGGGCATATATTTAAGGTGAGAGGGCAAAAATGAAATGGGAGCTGAGGGGCATTTTCACACAGAAGGTGCTGCGTGTGTGGAATGAACTGATGGAGGAAGTTGTGTAGGCTGGTGAAATGACAACATTTCAAAGGAATCTGGATGCGTGCATGAATCGGAAGGGTTTGGAGAGATAAAGATCACAACAAGAGGAATTGAGTATAGGAGCAAAGAGGTCCTTCTGCAGCTGTACAGGGCCCTGGTGAGACCGCACCTGTAGCATTGTGTGCAGTTTTGGTCTCCAAATTTGAGGGAGGACATTCTTGCTATTGAGGGAGTGCAGCGTAAGTTCACGAGGTTAATTCCCGGAAAGGCGGGACTATCATATGTTGAAAGATTGGCGCGACCGGGCTTGTATACACTTGAGTTTCGAAGGATGAGAGGGGATCTGATTGAGACGTATAAGATTATTAAGAGATTGGACCCTCTGGACGCAGGGAGCATGTTTCCTCTGATGGGTGAGTCCAGAACCAGAGGACACAGTTTAAAAATCAGGGGTAGGCCATTTAGAACGGAATAGAGGAAAAACCTCTTCACCCAGAGAGTGGTGGATATATGGAATGCTCTGCCACAGAAGGCAGTGGAGGCCAGGTCTCTGGATACTTTCAAGAAAGAGATGTTTAGAGCTCTTATAAATAATGGAATCAAGGGTTATGGGGATAAGGTAGGAACAGGATACTGATTTTGGATGATCAGCCATGATCATAATGAATGGTGGTGCTGCTCGAGGGGCAGAATGGCCTACTCTTGCACCTATTGCCTATTGTCTATTGTCTATTGAACAAATGCTGGCCAAAGGGACTAAATTAATTTAAAATGTCTGGCTGGCAAGAATGACGTGCACCGAAGTGTCTCTTTTCCCGCTGTCCATCCGGACGACGCGACAGTTGTTGACCCCCGGTTTCATTGCTTGCGTGCAGGCACTGCAGGCGCCTGTCTCTGTGGCGCAATTAGTTCGCGCGTTTAGCTATTAACTGAAAGGTGGGTAGTTCAAGCCTACCCAAGGATGACGTGTTCCTTTGCCTTTAACCCTGATGACTGCTATCAGGCTGGCCTTTTGGCTGCAAGAAGATAACCGTGTTAGCTCCTTACTAATCAAGCAAAGCCCAAAACTGACCGGTCTTAACGTGCAAACGAAGCAAAAACGAAAAGGCTAACGCAGTTGCAGACACACCAAAGCATGAACGCTGTCTGTGAGACACCTCGACATGTCTGTGTCACGAACCACTCACACAAGTGGCAGCAGGGCAATTTCAAACTGTGCTTCCAATAATCCTGAAAGTTTAGTCCAATGCCACTTTCCGGAAAATGCTCTAATAAGGCAAAAAGAAGAACAGGACGGGAATGACCCATGAAAATTGACGAATAGCAATCGCAGTCTCAAAGAGGCTGGGTTTCCCTTCTGATCAACAATGCGGGTGTGCCTGCACGGCAACGATTGCAGCAGATCGAGAAGGCGGCTCATCACTTCCCTTCTCCAGGATGGAAATGAGAGAAATATAACGATATTTCACATCGCAATTACTCTCCTTTTTGCCACCACAGCAAAAATCTGTGATTAGAATTAAGAGATAACAACGTGTGGGGCTGGATGAACACAGCAGGACAAGCAGCATCAAAGGAGCAGGAATTAATGCAGGATTTGATTTCACAGCAGCAGTGGTATAGCGATCTTCATTCACTTTCACTGAAAATGGTGAACAACGCAACTTGCCTGGAACATGAAGCAGCAGTGCAGCCTGCTTGTTCCCGATATCATACTGGAGACATTCCATGCCACTGCACCATGTAAACACGGTCTGGACGCTGACCCGATGGAGGCTCTGTGATGTCGCACATCATAGATCAGTTTGCGAGCAGCAAAGACATTTTGTTGCTTTCAACATAAACGCAGCTCATCTTGTCCATGCTTCAGCATAACCCACGCCTCCTCAGAGACTGGAACCTCAATCCAGCGCCTAAGACCACGACGAGCCGTTTGCTCAGATATGACATTTTCTGATGTTGCTACTGCAACACAACAACAGCGAAGGCACGGGGAACGGCTTCGAGGATCCCCATCCCGCTCGCACATTTTCTTAGCTGCGGGCAATGCCCGGCTACAATATCAATTTCTCACCAGTTACCGACAACCCAGCAATCAAAACAAACATCAATGCAAAAGTGAATCTACCTCGTGAGACTCGGTTGAGCAACAAATGTAATGCATCTTTGAGAAACTGTCTTCGGTTTTGCTTCAGTAAAGAAAGCATGAACGGCGCGACATTTCTGGAATTTAGATTTTCGCTTTGGAAATTAGTTTCTCTCATTGCTCAAAACAGAAGAACACGTTTACACGTAACATGAAAAGCATTGGACTACAGTGAACATGCACTCAGCTGAACAGGCCATCGTGTACTACATGGTACCGTGCAGCACACTTAAAGTTATCCCTCCTGTTTTGTAGAATAAATGATTCAAAGAAAGCCCTCAATCTCAAAATCTGAGTTCGCATTATAATGCGAGAAAAAGACCAGATGGCGCGGCTGTTCGAGCCTCGATGCAGGAACGAGTTGCCATTTCCCTTGTCGTTCTCAGTAACCGTACATTTTTATCTACGGAGTTTTCCCGACCTGGATATGAGCAAATGTCAGATGGCTGCTGCTGAGTTGAAAACCGGTGTGGGAATCGAAGTAATGCGACTCACGATATTTTATTAATCTCCACGGTGCTTATTTGAAGATGCACAAAGGGCAGTTTCTAAACCTATTAACAGAACGAAAACGGCGATGAGAGTTGTCAAATGAGGCGCTAACAGCACGTGATAGCGCTTTCATCTAGACGTGAAAAGTTTTGAAGCATCCTCACGTCACTTGCTTCTGACTAAATGAGGTAGAAGTTGCTTCACCAGAGCCGCATGTGCCTCACTTTCTGATTCCTGGCTATTTGCATTTTCTTACTCCTCTGCAGTATCAAAACAAAATGGATGCAATGGCATTTGGTAGATTGACAGTCTTCACTTCAGCTTCGATTCCAGCATGGCTTAGATTTCAGAGCACGCCCTAATATTAGGGACTTTATGACAGTGTGAGTCGAGAGGTTTTTCAGAGTCCGTAAATCCATTCATTCTCGTTGACTGTATATGACGCTAATGTGTCCGACGCTAATATGTCCACCGCTAAAAGATGCCAACATGCTTCCCTACTGCAAAACATGACTGAGGACTTCTGGATTTGATTCATACAGTTTGAGACATGACAGTCAGTATCAGAAGTAGGCGTCTCAGAAACTAACTTAAGATGCATTTGAAAGAGAAGATAAATCAGGAATCCATGGTGCACTGTGACACCAGCAAAATCAGGCTTCTACTTGGCATTGAACCAGGATGCCTTTTCATGTACAGCAAATGCAGAACTACTACTCTGCAGAAAGTATCAGGACACGCCAAGTGTACGTTTAAAAATGATGACCAAATGTGCAGTACAAACAGCGCATATTCAGGACCAGGCGGAGAGAAACTTAACGAAAAATAGCACTGTAATTCAATGGAATTGTATTACTTTTCGTCACAACCACATAGATGTCCGAATACATTCAAAACAAGGGTGGCTGACTAGAAGAGCAAACAGGAAAACTTTGTCGACATCAGCGCGGAAGCCTGTTACTGGTCATGGCGGGGCAAACCCTGCAGCTTGTGCCTGGTTTCCAACAGGGGACATTCCACTTGTGAGATGAATGTGATCACCACTACATTACAGAAAAACCATACTCTGCCGTCGTTACTGCTGATTTTCGTACAGCATTGAAATTTGCAGCCCATCACGTATTACTCTTCAAGTTCAAATAGATTGACGTTGTTCAAACTTATTGCTATTATTGAAAAATAAACAAAATCACGTAAAATTACTCAAAAAAAAATCATAATGTGGTTGAGAGATAATAAGAACTGCAGATGCTGGAGAAGCCGAGACAACAACGTATGGGGCTGGATGAACACAGCAGACCAAGCAGCATCACAGGAGCAGGAAAGCTTGACGTTTCGGGCCGAGACCAGATTTTCTGATGAAGGGTCTAGGCCTGAAACGTCAAGCTTTCCTGCTCCTATCATGCTTCACAATGTGGTTGCCAGGATTGCATGGTTTGGATTTTAGGGCGAAGCTGAAGAGCCTGGGAGAAATATCCCTGCAGGGTCGGAAGATGAGAAGCTAGAGAAATTTATAAGGTCATGAGGCGTACAAACAGAGAAAATGGTCGAGAACATATTTCACCAGGTGGGCGAGTCTAAAACTACAGGGCATATATTTAAGTTGAGAGGGGGAAAATGAAATGGGAGCTGAGGGGCATTTTTCATGCAGAAGGTGGTGCGCATATGGAATGAACTGACGGAGGAAGTTGTGGAGGCTGGAGAGATGACAACATTTAAAAGGCACCTGGATGCGTGCACGAATCGGAAGGGGTTGGATGGATAAGGACCAAATGCTGGCAAATGGGGCTAAGTTAATTTCGGATATCTGGGCCGGAATGGATGAGGTTTCCGAGGTGTCTCTTTTCGCTCTGTCCATCCGGACGACGCGACCGCTCCTGAACACCGATTTAATTGTCAGCTCTGCTCAAGGTGGTCTCTGTGGCGCAATTGGTTAGCACTTTTGGCTATTAATTGACAGGTTGGTGGATCGCGCTCACCCAAGGGCGAAAGGCTCTATCACTTTTAACCCCGATGACCACTATCAGGGAGATATTTTGACTGCAGGAAGATAACCGTGTTATCGCCTCACGAATCGAGCGAAGCCCAAAACAGACAGGTATTAACGCGTAACGGAAGCAAAAATGACCAGGCGAACGCAGTTGCAGACACACCAAAGCATGAATGCTGTCAGTGAGACGCCTCGACTTGTTTGTGTCACGAACCACTCGCACAAGTGGCACTGGGGCGCTGCGAATTATATTGGCAGTTTAGTCCAACACCACTTTCTGCAAAATGCTCTATTAGGGAAAAAAAAAGAACAGGATGAGAATGATTCATGAAAAGTGATGATTAGTAATCACAGTCTCAAAGTGGCTGGGTTTCCCTTCTGATCAACAATGCGAGTGTGCCTGCATGGCAACGATTGCAACGGATCGAGAAGGCGGCTCATCAGTTCCCTTCTCCAGGATAGAAATGAAGGACATGAGAGAAATTTAACAAAATTTCTCATCGCAATTACCCTCCTTTTCGCCACCACAGCAAATAACTGCGATTAGAATTAATGCAGGATTTGATTTCACAGCAGCAGTGGTATAACTATCTTCGTTCGCTTTCAGTGAAAATGGTGAACAACGCATCTTGCCTGGAACACAAAGCAGTAGCGCAGCCTTCTTGTTCCCGACATCATGCTGAGGGCATTCCACATGCGCTAACCACTGCACAATGGATACACAACTTTTTTTGTGATGTCTCAAAAATGGATACCATGTTATTGTGCAGTCTGACCGTCGTTACCTCAGTTTCAATTGCAACATGGCTTGGATTTTAGAGCACACCTTACTATTAGTGACTGTGTCAGAGCGTGAATCAAGAGGTTTATCAGAGTCCGTAAATCCATTCATTCTCGTTATTGACTGAATGAGATGCTCGTGTGCTAAGAAGTGCCAACATATTTCTCGACTCCAAAACATGATTAAGGACTTCTAGTTTTGATTCACGCACATTGAGACATGGCAGACAGCATCAGAATTAGACCTTTCAGAGACTAATTTCAGATGCATTTGAAGGAGAGGTTGAATCAGGAATTCTTGGTGCACTGTGACACCAGCAAATCAGGCTTCTATGAGGCATCGATTCAGGACGCCTACGTATGGAAAACAAACGCGTAAAAGACACAATGCAGGAGGCATCCGAACACGCGAAGACTAACTGTGATGACACCTGCGCATATCAGGGCTGTGGGAGAACACCTGAACATACCTATGTCCTGACAGGGAAACATGCAAATTCGGCTCCGACAGTCACTTGAGAGTGAAATTGAGCCCAGGTTCACGTTGTTGCGAGATAGTAGTGGTAACCACCGAGCCATCGTACCACTCATGGTGCATGTACCTGAGTGCCTCTTTGTCGGTATCAATTGGAGAATTGAAATGTTGACTGAACACCTCCTTCAGTCAGTATCGGGCCAGTTGGTCAGATTGATCCAATTGCAACAAATCGCTCCCCACCATCTTCTCAGGGGCAACTGGGAAGTTGTAAGTAATGCTAAAGTACTCACATTCAGGGGAAGAATTAAAAAGAAAAAGAGGGTCTAAGTTTCTTCACGCTAATCAGAGTGATAAATATTCTACAAAAAATATTCTAATTTACTGTCACCACTAATCATGACGATTTTGGTACTTCATGTCCTGTGCAAGCGTGGCGCAGTGGTCTAAGCTGCTGAATTTAATCTCCAGTCTCTAATGAGTCGAGTCATGTTGCCATCAAGATAGTTTATGATGCACCTTACATGAAAGTTGGGCAAGGTGAATTTTTTTTTAATGTCTACGTTTCTTCCTGGTGTTTGCAGATCCTGCGGGCCTCTGGAATTTTCGGCGAGGAAAGCGGGAAAATGGGCAACAGGTACTGAAAACAGCGAGATCTCCAGCTGTACTGCGCCTTCTCAGATCTCCGCTTGGGGACTTTGAATGCCATGTTGTTTCTGTGTCTCAATTGGTCAGTTGTTGAAAGAGCTGTGGCTCGAGACCATCTGGCACACAGCCTCAGTGGTCTCAGATCAAACAATTACACCGACCACGTACCGACATTTCACCCACTAGAACGCTATGATAAGATTGGAATGAAACAGCACCATCAATGATTCACCTCTGCTCCATTCGGAATGGGACAGGGACAGGGATAAGAACAAATAGCAGTCTATGCCACTGTACGCTCCAATCTTTGATCTTTTAGTTATATATTCTGTCTCTGACACCTCTCTCACTAACACCTGATGAAGAAGTGAGACTCCGAAAGTTGGACTATAACCCGGTGTCGTGTGATTTCAAACTTTGTCTGCTACAGTCCAACACCAGCGTCTCCACATTAGGCGATTTTGCACAGTTTGTTGACGTCCGTTTCCGTGGCTCAACGGATCAGCATCAGTTGAAAAGGTGTTGGCTCGAGACCATGCAGATACAGTGCTTCAGTTGCTTTGGGTCAAACAATTAAGGCTCCAAGTCCTTCCATTTAACCCACGCAAAATCCATGACAAGATTGAATTCAAAACATACCATAATAGACTCCCTATTCCCCTGCTCCACACAGAGTGATACAGAGACAAGGAGAGAGAGTTGACCCCACTCTCCAATTTCCCGGTCCCAGCAGAAAGCAGCCACTGCAGCTTCGATCAGCGGCTTCCTGCCCATCCCTGGGACACAATTTACAGAAACTCATTCCTTATGAACGGTTCGTCTCGTGTGAAAGGGGCGAAAAAGCTTCTGTTACATTTGGCAACGGCTGCAGCAGATTCTGGCTGTCGTTAGAACTTTTTAACTGATGCAACAGTATTAACTGATGCAACAGTATCAACACCACCATGTTACTTCTTCCACCAGCCAGAAATGCGTTTGAAATACCACATTCCTGTTTGTCCTTCCAGGTATTTGAGAAAGTTTCTTCGGAAGCAGCTGATGTGAGAAATGTTCCAGTTTGTCCGGAACATTGAGGTGGAGCAGGGCAAATTGCAGAGTGATGAGGAACCAATGAGGGAGTAACACGGACAGGGGAGCGGCCGAATGATTCTTTTCTTTGCTGTAAACAGACTCTGGCTTTGAAGTCTGAAATTGAACAATATAAGCCAGGTGGGTGAAATCCTTGCTGTCTGGGGGTTGGTCACTCCTGAAGCCTCTGTCTCTATCGGGGGAATAAATCTGGTTGCTTCCATTTGTGGGTGAAAATGAGGTTCAGTTCCCCGAGGGGGACATGAACACAGTTTTCCCATCTCAATCTCCATTCCCGACTATTGAGTCTTTTGAGATTAAAACGTCACAGGGAAAATATTATTGAGATGAACACTTGAAACGTCAGAGCATACAAGGCTACAGGCCAAGTGCTGCAAACTGAAATTGATGGGCCTATAAAAATTCGATTTTGGAAGAGAAAGAAAGAGTCAAAAGCTGCGTCATTAAGAAACAACTCACGTGCTTCTGCCCTCATTCCTGGTGGTCTGGTGGTTAGGACTTGGCACTTTCACTGGCGCGGCCTGGGTATGATCCGCGGTCAGGGAAACCGGATTGATTGTTCCTGACAGAGACAACAGCAAAGGTAAAGTAGTTCTGACGGAAATCCTCTCAATGTATCGGAACACGTAATGTCAACGAGAATGTGAGAGTCAATGTCCCAGCCTCTTAAAGATGGAAATGGTGCCTGAACTGTCTCTGTTCAGTCAGACAGTTCCCCCTTCATTCTCCTCTGATTTCACTTCCCAAAGAGATTCTAACGTTTTTTGAAGCTGAGACTGGGCTAGTTGGTTTGTTTCCTTGTTATTCCCAGGAGCTGCAGTGATTGGGTCAGTGGGTTTGGGAAACCAAAAGGTAGGTATGAGCAGCTTTTGGGACAATTTCAGCTTTCCCTTCTCTGAAAAGGCTGGGACATTAGTGACATTCACTGATAGGAGAGAGTGAAAGGGATCTCATTTCTGCAGAAATTCAAATGTCACTTCGGCTTCATCGCAGGGAGCAAGATTAGTTGTGAGGTATAATAAACTTCTGTATGGAACTCGAGCGAGGTAGAAATCGAATCTACAATCTCCAGATGCATAGTTAGGTGCGTTATCCATTGCGCCTCTGGCCCAGTCCCTACTCTGAGTTTACACACTGCAGTTATGTTGTGAAAGCGGACATGAGTAGCAATGTTAACATTCACAACATGAACAGACAGCAAAGTTCATCAATGTCACTGCTTCAGTTCACTGGCCCCGACTTTGTGATGCAGCGAGTTTCACTGGCAAAGAAAACAAATTTGTCTTCAGAGAACTGCAAGTCACCGTATCCAGTACGCCCTGCTATTCAGTGAGATCACTACTGTTCTAATAAATCTCAACTCGACTTTCCTGTTTTTCCTCCATAACGTGAGGAAAACTCGAGTCCAATCATAACATCGTATATTCGCGTTATTTTTCGCAAGTTTAGATTACTTCAATGGCCTGTGTGCGTTAGCAGAAAATTGAATAATATGAAATGAGCAAGAAAGCCCTTCCTGCAATTTAACCCAGTGCAGAGTCAACCAATTGAGAAAGTTCAGAGAGCGAAAACGTTGCCTTCATTTCTCTGTGCACAGATATTTCTCTTTACAGGTTGAATATTTGCAGCATTTTTCTTTTATGGAATCATTAGAATCCCTACAGTGTGGCAACAAGCCGTTTGGCCCATCCACACTGACCCTTACCGCATCCAACCCAGACCCATCCCCCCTAAAACCCACGCACCTCTGAACACCATGGGCAATTTAGCATGGCCAATCCACCGAGCCTGTACATTTTCGAACTGTGGAAGGAAATCAGAGCCAACCCACGCAGACACGGGGAGAATGTGCAAATTCCAAACAGACAGCCGCCCGAGGGTGAAATCAAACCCAGGTCCCTGGTGCTGTGAGGCTGCAGTGCTAACCACTGAGCAACCGTGCCGTCCCCATTTATAATTGAGACAATTTCAAGGACACATCCTTCCTCAATCCACAAATATCTGTGCTGCCAAAAACTATTTGTTTTAGATTAAAATTGCTTTCCCAAATACTGATGTTCCAGTATTCCTTGGTCCATGTCAATTAAAGCTACTCCACACGCTCATTGCCATCCCCATTTCCGGTTGTATCTTCGCCGCTGCGCCACTGAGTTTCCCTGATTCCGGGCCTGGGAACTGGGATTATATGGTTATCTGAAGCAATGGTTACTTCCTTGTGTGAAGGAACGTGTGAAGTGACCGATGTTAAACTACATTTCTTTTTGAAAAATGCATTTTCAATGTTTTCCTGCACTATCGCGTAACCGTGTGATGTGTTGAAATTTCAGTCTTGAACAGACTCAGTGACTGACCCTCCCACAGCCTCTGGGTCACCGAATTCCAAAGATTCGTCCCACTCTGACCTTCCTACATCTCCGTCCGTTATTTGGCAAGTATTCCTGTCGTGGAAAATTCATTATGTACATTCTAAACGATGAACCTAACGTGGAAAATGTGGATCCATTGGCGCAATCGGTCAGTGCGTGACAGTTATATGATAGTGTCGAGACCGGTGAAATAACCGTTATGAGTTCGAGCTTCACGTGGATTAGCTTTTCCTGACATGGGGATAGTATGCTAAGAATAAGGGCCGTGTTGAGCAAATTCGACTTTATTGGAAAGTGTCAGTTTCTGTGGATTGGGAAACGATTTTTCCCTTAGGAAATATCTCAATTATCACCAAATATCCGGAACTTATTCAACGCGTGTGGGAATATCTGCGGAGAGAAAACCGAATGTGTTGTTTCAGCTCGATAACCTTTCTCAGATGGCTGACCCTATATTGGTTAAACTCTGGGAAAAACAAGAAGTTTTTTTTCGCCTGTTTCATACTTACTCAATTTGCTGCTAACTGGCAGAATCTATGAGAATTTTTTTTTTTAAAAAGGAATTAGATTTAACTCATTGCACTGTTTGACTAGTGCATTCAACTTTTGTCGTAATTTGTTGAATTCAAGTGCTGCTGAGAAGAACAGAGGCTTGAAAATACAACAAGATGAAGTCTAGTTGGTGGATCTCTTCAGCAGGGATCAGTAAGTATGAAATGGACGCAAAATCATGATAGATGTGGTCACAACTTTAAGGAATAAGATAAAATCAGGAATCCCGTCTCCGAGAGTCGGCTCACTTCTTTATTATGATGGTGTAACGTTACTTACCAATTAATAAAACAGCTCTGTTCCGTTTCTAAATATTCACAGGAAATCATATACCACACGTTTCAAAACCATGAGAATTTTCATACATATGCACGTGTTCACGAAATTTATTGATATCTAAATTTCCTTTCTGTAATTTTTTAAAATCCGGATTAGTTGTTTCACAATTTATAATGCTTCACATCAAATAATATGCCACACCTTCCAAAACTATGAATGTTTTTTACAATCAGTTTTAATTAGCCGTTCATGAAATTTCTTCACGTCTGAAGTCGTTCAAAGTCAAATTGATTCTCCACCCACACAACTCGCCATACCACCATTTCTCCCACTCAGCCCCTGCTACAGATTCTCTCCCCTTGTTAAATACACTCCCTGCATGCTTGCTCCTATTTCCTTTAAAACGTACTGGAATCACTTACTACTCTTGTCTCTGGAATTATTTTGCAGATTTTAATACCTCTCTGATGGAATGAAACTCTGCTCCAATGTTTCCTTTATTCTTCACCGACACTTTTGAATTTCTGACCGCTCTCAAATTGATTCGCTCGAAAGACGGAATTTTCATCTTATTTAGAAACTCCAAACCTCGCATCATCTGGCAAATCCCCACTTGTTTACTTCCCAATTTTCTCTGCGTCAGTTACAGCATTTCCGAATTTCCCAACATCTAGTGAATATAATCTGCAACTTTTCCACCACCCCGATAAAACCCGTCTGTGTCCGTTCTAATGACTTTATATCCCAGTAGACCCCATCTGCGTCTTTTCTAATCTGTTTACATATTTGTGGTGAAGAGTGCAGATGAGGATTACCCACAATGCTCCAAGTGAGTCTGAACTACAGACGTTACGGTTGTACTGTGATCTCAACCACCGCACTGTGGGGCTACAGTCACTTCCAGGACTGACTGGTTAAGGACAGTAAATATCTTCACTAAAGCTAATCGTGTACCTGAGCTCTAAAAGTTTCAAGAAGAACTTCCCTTCTTATTGTGTGTCGTCTCTTCATATTTGTGTCCCCTTTGCTCATCACTTTGTGCGTGTCTGTATTGAAATCGACCGATTGAGTAATTTATTAATTCAGACATTTCCCTCATCTCTCATTATTCTGAACTCTATGGAACACAATCTGATATTACTTGTATGCGCCTGGAATACGGTCCTCTCATCCCTGAGATGAATCGAATGCACATTCCTGATGTGATTTCGAAGGCAAGTAATTACTTCTCCGGTTTCGGAAGATCATTACTGAGACAAACTGCATTTGTGTGTTCATTACACCCAAGGCAATTGCAGCAAGACTTTCACATTCAGCTTTTACAATCTGATTCCAGCAAATGTTAACCTAAAAGCTACATTTCTCCATGTCGCTTGTCTGTGCGTGGTAGCCTGTACGTTACCGTGTGCAATGACATTCAAATTTGTCTGAACACAGAGTTCCAAATATTTCAAACAATCTGACTGGTGTGTACCAAACTGATAGAATGCAGGAGTTTAGCAACACCTGGGCACTGCAAGGATGTGGTGGCTAGTGGACAGATACTGGTCTCATAAACGGGAAATAATTATTTCAATCCCCGATTCTACCGAGCCTTGATTGTCAATTGCTGAACCAAAGTGCGTGCTGTCGCCAACTGTTGGACTCTGGACCGTTGTCGTTCCACCACTGTCCCATTTAAAGCACATTTCTCTTTTAAGTCACGGTCCAGCAATAATCTGTGGTGATTCTAATGATGATATAAATTGGCCGCGCCAGATTGACGAATGTAGTTTGAATAGTTAGTTGTTGAGGTGTTTTCGGAGCAGTTTATTAGAACAATACTTTCCAGAAGCAACCAGAGAGCAGGATATCTGGTAATATGCAATTGCACAGGATTCATTATTGACCTCATAGTGAAGACGCCCCTGGGTAGCGGTGATCGCAGTGTGACCGAATTTTATATTTACTTTGAGGAAGGGAAGTTTGATTCGAAGATGAGCGCTTAAAACCAAATTGAGGAAAATGATAACAGTACGAAGGTAGGGTTGGCTGAAATGAAATGGAAAATCAGGTTAAGAGCGGGGTCAGTAGACTTGTAATTTTCGGTATTTCAGGAGGCATTTCAGAACACTCCAAAAAGCTACTTTGCAGTCAGGAAGTGTCGAAGAGAACGAAGCACCAACCAGGTCGAAGGAAGGAATGTGAAGATAAGATGAACTTGAAATAAGAGTTCCACAGAAATATTCATATTCAGACATATACACTCAGGTCACATTGTTTAGGTGAGCACGTTTTCTATACCAAGTTTTCAGCAGTACTATCAGTTCTGAAGAAGAGTCGCTGGACTTGAAACATTAACTCTGCTTTCAAGATGGCGCTGACATCGTGCGACTTCTTATGACATCCCCAGAGCAGATCTAACCCTAACATTTCTTCTTCCTGTCCTACACTCTTAAACTTAAATCCAAGTCTGAAAGAATTACTAATAATGTTCTTTCAAATCTAGTTACAGGTTTAAGGATGCTACAGTCGTACATATCCAAGTACTGACGACACTTGACTCACAGACCCAGGACAGAAAATCATGCTGATCTTGCTAAAGTTGATGTTGTTTAGTGCACTCCCTGTGCAATGTAACCAGTATGCCACTGTCTAAATCTTTTTACAACCTCTGATCAGTACATCCTTTCTCACAATGATCTGCTTATCCTGTCTGTAAACAAAGCTTTACACTGTTCTCTGATACACTTGACAACCAATCAAATGTGTCCACAGATGATGCCGGTCATGCTGCATTTCTCCAGGAATTGCTGCTTTTGTTTGCAGGACTTTGTTCGGTCTGATCACTGGACTGCAGGAAAGGGGCAATTGTCCTAGGGGGCGTACAGAACAAATTGACCAGGTTATTACCTGGGTTGGACCATTTCCTCTTTGAAGATAGACGATCTAGGCTGAAGCCGTTTTTATGAGAACCAGAGAAAGTTTGAGGGAAACTTATTAAAGTCTACAAAATTATAAACGGATAGATGTAGGAGATTGTCATAAGCTTCATCTAATTGTAAAGGATGAATAACGATTGATATCGTTTAAAAGCCAGGGACAGAGGACTTAGAAGAAATTTAAGGAAGATGTGTTTGTCCTACAGAGACTTCTGTGTTTCTGGAATTCACTGCCTGGATATATGGTTAAGCTAAGAATCATCAGATCATTTTAGGAATGTTTAGATGATTACTTGAAGTGCCAGATCACACAAAGATTGGAACCAGGTACTGGAAAGCAGAGACAAACAGATACGAAAAGCTGAAAAGCTCAGCAGGTCTGGCAGCATCTGTGAAGAAAAATCAGAGTTTGGGTCTGGTGACCCTTCCTTCCCATGGAAAAAAACCGATACTTGATGAAAGACACAAAGATAAAGTGCCAAAGATAAATTTCTGTACTGTCAGACTGCAGCAGTTGCGGCGCTGTGGTGCAATGGAGAGCGTTTTGGGTTTCTTGGGGCTTATTAACCGTGTTATTCAAACATTGTGGGTTTGAGTCCCACCACAGTCAAGTTTTAGTCCATGTTTGATCGGAGTCAATGATGGTGTGTAGAAGCCGATTCATTGTCACTTCCTGTTGTCTAGTCCATACTGCTGAAGAGAGGAAGTCTGTCAGATTTTCAGGGCAAGCTTTCTGGAAACAAAGTTCCTGGAAAAGCTCAGCAGGTTGGGTAGCATCTGTGAAGAAAAAAATCGAGTTAACGTTTCAGGTCCAGTGACCCTTCCTCAGAATATTGTTTTAAACATGGTGTTGGGGAAGTTATTGAAGTGATAGATCAACCATGACTGTATCGAATCATGAGGCTTGTTGCTATTTTTCAGTGTTATTGTTTGTGCGCTGTTTTAAATAACATGATGAGGACAATGTGAATTGAAACCACTGAATCTCAACTCATCAGCTTTGCTCCGCACCTCTCACAGCTGGAATGTTTCAGCTTCACACCAGACAGTAGAAGATTTATTGCAAAAAAAGAAATCGGTTCCTGTGGCTTTCTGCACTGACTGCATTATTTAAGGTAATTTCGTTATTTAGGATTCGGTAATTGTTCACTCTGAATAAAGTGCAGGTCATTAACATCTACCCAGAAGAGAGGTAATCCCAAGATAAAAACGTTGGAACAACACAGCGCACTCTCCTCGAACCTGGGAAACAATTGCTCACAAAAGAACTTATTTCCCCTCTATCACGGGGCTTTTCATTCAATCGGGTTCAATTCCTCACAGATTTCGCCTCAACAGATCTCGTCACTGAGTAATTTTTTTATTTGCGTTCAGCTCATGCAAACAGAATGTCACAGTGGGAGCGAGCTGCACTCACGACCCAGAAGTCATACCATACTCTGGAAACCGTACTCTGATGTTTATCATTTCACTAACAACAGGGAAAAGTATCTGCTGCTCTGCAAACTTTACTCAACAGTTTTCATAAACAAGACAAAAACAGCCGCAAATGTTTCCTGCTACAGGTAACTGAATCAATCTCTCAAATTGATTTCATCGTCACACGGCCCAAAGTTGTAAATGCTGAAAATATATACTAGTCGAGACTGAGATAACAAGCATGGGGCTGGATGAACACAACAGGTCAAGAGGCATCATAGGAGCAGGAAAACTTGACGTTTCGGGCCTAAACCCTTCATCAGAAATGGGGGAGGGGAAGAGGGTTCTGAAAGAAATAGGGAGAGAGGGGGAGGCGGATAGAGGATGGATAGAGGAGAGGATAGGTGGAGAGGAGGCAGACAAGTCGAAGAGGCGGGGATGGAGCCAGAAAAGGTGACTGTAGGTAGGGGGGTAGGGAGGAGATAGGTCAGTCCAGGGAGGACGGACAGGTCAAGGGGGCGGGATGATGTTAGTAGATAGGAGATGGGGGTGTGGCTTGGGGTGAGAGGAAAAACCGGTTAGGGAGGGGGAGATGAGCTGGGCTGGTTTTGGGATGCGGTTGGGGGAGGGGAGAT